>JAFIDM010067909.1:0-18575 GCA_023159025.1 Thereuonema tuberculata
AAAACAAGACAAGAATGCTAAAACACTTAAACAAATACAACAATATGAAACGTGATATTAACTATATTCACTCATTAAGTTTACTACAAAAACCAATTTTTTATTTTTATTTTTAAATTTTATAATTTCCAAACTTTATTTTTTATTTTATAAATTGTCCTTCTTAATTTTTTAATTTTTAAGTGTCTTTTTTTCTTTAAAGTCTATTTAGAAATCTCCAAAATTAAAGTTTTAACCTTCTTAAATATAATCACTTTTCGTAACTTGCTCATAATTATTTCATACCTCTCGTCCTCTCAACTTCGAAAGCTCGAACATATGTTGCTCTTTCATATTTCTTTTTCTTCAAATATTAGTCCTTACTTCATTCCTGAAAATTTCTTAAATATAAAGATATAAATATAAAGTTTGGAAATTATAAGATTTAAAAATAAAAATAAAAAATTAGTTTTGTAAGTAAGCCTAATGAGTGAACGTGTTTAATATCACATATTGTTGTATTTGTTTAAGTGTTTTAGCATTCTTGTCTTGTTTCTTATTTCAATGATGTTAGATAAGGGAGCGATGTTCTCCCTCCTAAAAATGTTTGTAGTAGTCCTGACGAAGTCTTTGGAATGTAGAATAAAGACGAAATATTGATGTCGGTGGGTCATCATCTGGAAATGGTGGAATTTATGTAACTTGGTGTAAAATAAGTGTTAAATAATTATTTACCCAGCAAATAATCTAAAATCAGATCAGCTCAGTGAAATTTTGTTGTTAGTTATTTTGTGTTATCTTACTTTGATGATATTAACATTGTACGCAAGTTAATTTTGATTTTATTACTAATATTTCTTTTAAAGAATTTTTTTTTACCATAATTTAAATTAGGACTGAAATATGATTTTTAAACTACTGAGAATTTTTTATTATTAAAAACTAATTGGGAAAAAAAATATTTTTCTGCCTAATATAGCAGTAATTGCGTTGTAACTCAATTAACTACTTTTCATATTTTGAAAAGCTGAATATAGCAGTAATTGCGTTGTAACTCAATTAACTACTTTTCATATTTTGAAACAGTCTTAAAAGTGTGCTTGGATTTTCGTAAAAAATATTGGTAACTGTATTGGGTTCATATTTTATTCTTGTTACACTTGTTATCAATAAATACCAGTAGTGTATTCTTAATAAATTAAAGAAAGTGAGTAACTTGTTTTGTATGTCACCTCCGTCACACACAACGATTTTAATCACCGAAGAGCTTTAATCATCGAAAAAGTTACTAAATTCGCCCTAGATGGCAGCACGTTCGCTATGCTACGCGACGCCTTGGGCGAGGATAGAGCGGTAAAAGAAGTCGTGTCTACAACAGTCATAAGTTTCTACACTAACATTTGTTTTTAATGATATGTCAAGTCCGTCACGCATTTATACATTGTAATTTTCAACAGTAGAAGTACAAATTTTAAATAGTTTGTTGGGAAATGTTATTGAATTGTTGTAAACTGAATACAGTCGTAATCGGAGTTAAAGCCTCACACCAGAATATAAATTAGCATGTATTCATCAACTCCGTCACAGTCAGCTCCGTCACAAGTCCATGTGACGGAGTTGTCAATAATGTGACGGAGCTGATGAAGCAAACAATTTATATTTTTTACCGATCATAATAATACCAAGTATTTTAATAATAAAGAAATCCGTGATTATGTAATTATACTATAATAAATACATTATTTTTATTGCTTTTTGAAACACAAAAAGATTGTAAAAGAACAATATTTCTGAGTGTCTTGGATTTCGTAGAACTTTCATACACTCTGTAGGTTTAATCGTCAACCTTTGAAATTGTTGCCTGTACAGAACTTGTACTCTGCGCAAATACTTAGATTTTTTTTTTTAAATTAGCTTCTGCTTTTTAAACAAATGGCTAAAGTCAGTGCAGCTGAACGATAGGGACTCTGCCGACTCAGACGGAAGGAAAACCCTTTGCGTCAAGAGATGCATTTAATGGATGAAAGAGAAAGATGGCATCGTCGGAAAAAAAGTATTTCTATCTTAAGTAAACCAGCCCAGCGAAGTAAAAGGGCAGGATGGAGAAAAGCCAGCAAAAAACACCGGGAAGAAAAAAAAATTTTGCAACAAGCATTGTCGTCGCCTAGGAGTCCAGGTCCGGACGTTAGTCAACCAGGATTATCAAGGTATGGATGCACTGAGTTCAAAGTTCGTTTAAAGCCTTTCAAAACATCACTATCCAAATAAACTGCAATCAACTACTTATTTAATTCACATTTTCTCATGAAATGATCATATTTTCCATTAAATTTTGCAGGCAAAAACTTTCTGGCCGAAAGACAGTGCGAAGGGACCGTGCCAAGTGTATCCAAGAAAATAAAAAATTGAAGGATCAATTAGCTGCTCAGAAGAGGTTGACTCAAAAGTATAAAACACAAGTGAGCCGCCTGAAGAACGGTACTACAAAATCGATAAACAAAAACATATCTCGGTCAAAAAAGAAACGGCTTCTGCAGGGAAAAAAGGTTTCGAACAATGTTAGGAAGACTTTAATATTTCACCATGCATTGTTGGACCATATTCGTAACAAATACAACATCACCAAAAGCCAAAAGGTTAAACAAATTCTTGCAAACCAGTTTGTAGGCAAAGTTGTCAAAAAATATAGATTGCAATACAAGTTACAAACTGCGATTGGTTTCTCCTATAAGCAATGGAAGGCTATTCATAACTCTGATGACGTCAGCAGCTCTATTTATTACAGACGAAAACGTAAGTCAACAGCTGTTGGTGATCGTGCTAAAGAAATTATTACAAATTTTTTCGAACGAGATGATATTAGTCGCATGACAACTGGAAAGAAGGAAACCATTACAAGATGGAAAATTAGAAAACAAAAGAGATTTCTTACAGACACTGTAAAAAACCTACATGCAAAATTTGTGTCTGAATTTAATGAAATTTCACTGTCTTACATAACATTTTGCTGCCTAAAACCGTTCTGGGTTATACAGCCAAACTGTTCTGACAGAGAAACATGTCTTTGCAAGCTTTATAAAAACTGTTCATTTTTAGCAACAGAACTACATCAGCTGAAATTATTAGACACTGTTAACGTAGAGCAGCTAGCTTACAGTATGCCTTGCAACACAGTGTCCAAAAACTGCATGTATGGTGATTTTGACAAATGTGCCGAATTGCAAATTAAATAACTGAATCCAGAAGGTCTTGATAAGGAGCAGGATGTATTTTATTGGTAATGGTGCACACGACCTAAGGAAATCGTTCCGAAGCTGAAAAATCCAGAAAGTGTAGTAGTTAAAGTAACTGAAAAGGTCAAAGTAACCGCAAAAATAACTGATGTAATTGACAAATTTCAATCAACGATTACAAGGCTACACAGGCATGTCTATAACATTCGTCACCAATACAAGGTGTATAAAGAATTACGACTTAGCTTAACACCTCAAGAATGCTTAATCCATATCGATTTTGCGGAAAATTACACTTGTAAATTCAGCAAGGAAATTCAAGCGGTACATTTCGGTGCTTCACATGAGCAAGCAAGTCTTCACACTGGTGTGTTGTATATTGGCAACAGGGCTGAACCTCTATGTTTTACAACTATATCGGACAGCAGAAAACATGAACCAGCCGCAATTTGGGCGTACTTGAAACACATTATGACGTTTATACGTGAGAACCATCCCACAATATTATATCTTCATTATTTCAGTGATGGGCCCGTAACTCAGTACCGTCAAAAGTCAAACTTCTTTCTACTTAGCACAATTCCTTTTGAATTCGGCTTCAAAGGGTTAAGTTGAAACTTTTTTTGAAGCAGCCCATGAGAAAGGGGCTCCAGATGGTGTAGGGGATGCCTTAAAACGCTCCGCTGATAGAGCTGTTGCACTTGGATCAGATGTTCCGGATGCTGAAAAGATATATGAAGTTTTAAATCAGTCAGAAACAAAAGTTAAACTTATGTTTATACCTTCTGTGGAGGTCGAGGTAGCATGTAGCCATATGCCAAACAATCTCCCTTCCGTGCCAGGAACGATGAAATTCATCAAATTATCTGCCTTCAGCCACGGAAGATAACGTACCGTGACGTCAGCTGGTCATGCACTAAACTAGAAACTGGTAAAGTGTGTGACTGCTTTCAAACGAAGTCGTTTACGTTTTCATCAACATCAGATACCGTCGTACGGGATGAACGTGAAATAAGAGCTGAGTCAGCATTGCAACCAGTAGAGTCCGCAACAAATGAAATAATTGGTAAATGGTGTGAAATTGAGTATGACACATATGGATATCCAGGAATTGTACAACAGTATGAGACTCAAATTGAAGTTTCATGAATGCATTCTGTCCAAGGAAATAGATTCTTTTGGCCAGCTAGGAAGGATATTCTGTGGTAAGGTTATTTCTATGATTCCAGAGCCTACAAAGGCTGACCCTAACGACAAATTTCTTGCGGTTGAACCTGAACTTTGGAAAAACATTTTGAAAAAACTGGAAAACACTATATTAGATGTGCTTGAGGTTTGCCATTTTTAACCATTTACCATTTTTCTATTTTTACTGTTAACTATAAATCGTGGAGATGTTACAATATGCTGCCATTAATATTGTCATTTAAATAAAGTGTCATTTACAAATAAACTGTGTGCAAACTCTGTACCGGCTGGTCAACTCCGTCACAGCTGGTCAACTCCGTCACACACACAAAATTACAACTTTTAAAATATGTTAAAATAAATTTTTTTAAGCTCTGCTGAACAGATGACAGCAACAAGTAATTCAATTACTACATATTCGAAGCATAATACTACAAAAAAATGAATTTGGTTTATATCCTATTTTTCTTTTCATTATCAACCGTAATGGAATATTGACCCGGTGGTAGTCGCTTGTATCATTATGAATTGTTATAAGTTTGACATTTAAAGTTTTAGATGATTATAAAGTTATTTTTATTTTTAATAATGTAAATGTTGAAAAATAGAGACTTTGTAATTAAGGACCCAAAGGGTTATGTTTGGCGTTCCGATCTATCTTTAAATATAGAACTGAGTCACTCGTCGGAAACGAACTCATGAGTTAACATTAGTAGTGGAGAACCTCTACCTGGCCAAAAAAGGAGAAAAGAACCCACCCTGTATAGGGAACGAAGGTTCAAATATACGGGTTCCATTGATAGTGGGTCGTCGTTTCTCAACCATAGTTTCTGTGAAATACCCTATCGGATACTGCTGTTCTGTGCTACCAGGTGCTTCAGACCAGCTGTGTAGTGCTGGTCACTTTGAGCCAACTAGTTCAGAATCCTCAATGGCTTGAGACCAAATGAGTAAGCAGACAACGTAAATTAAAACTCTTTACCTCGTGTCTTTGGGTTTAATGAATTAGAAACATAGCTCAGGCACTCTCATGTATAAGTTTGGTTTTCAATAATTTATGCTCCATTGCTTAAACCTTGAATTATTTTATATTTATTCTATCCTATTTATATGTACTTATTTTACATTTATTTTTTGCCCATTTGTAATTATTTATTTTATATTTAAAATAAATTATTTATTTTTGTAAGTCATTGAATTGAGTTTTCTTTTAAGCTATAATATTGGGTGTAATCTCAGATCGTATCTTTGTAGAGCCAGAATTACAAAACATGTGAACATTTTATTAAGACTGGTAACCCTAGCTTATAAAAGAAAACATTCATACAAGAACACATTGAACCGTAAGGGTAACTGACTTACAATAAAACCTATTGTCAACTGTAGAGTCTAGTTTTTTTTCCTATGTCTGATTAGCTCACCATACAGCGCCAGTTCTCCCCCACCCTCCCACCCCCACCCTGGTGGCGACATTCGGAAGTAAAAAAAAATTTCTATTGCGAAATCGTAATCCCATGGTCTGAATAGTATATACATCAAATTTGCCCGTTTTGCCCCAACAGTTTTTTGCCTAAAGCGCTCCAAACACCACCTATTTAATTATGGCCATCCGGTATAATTTCCAAGGGATTCCGTCATCAATGATGTATGTCTGGTCTCTCCCTCGAGTGTTTGAGATTAGTCTTTTGAGTTTTTTCCCTGCTTTAATCATTCCCGCACCTCCCTATGTTTTAATTTCAATATATTCTTAAAATGAACTGCTGGACCATAGGAAAAACAATACACAATAAATATATTGCCACATGCAGTGTGGAAAGAGGAATGAATTTAGTAAAAGATATTTTCTTAAAGGCTTGACATTTTTATTATAATATAAAGTTATTATTCAAAATATTTCCACTTTACCAAATCTAACCATTTGCAGAAAATGATATGTTTAGCATTTCATTTCTAAATAAAATTTACAGGAATCCAGCTTTTAATCAGTTTTCAGTAGAACATTTTTTTCACAGTATCTGTATATTGCATTAAAATAATTCTTATTATTTTATTACTAATAATTATATCTCTTCCTTGACTGTGATGGTGATTCCACACTGCTTCCACGAATGTTTCGCATCCCGTAATTCTGGTAGGAAAAGATGAATCAGACACACCAATATCTGCAAGGGAAAATATCAAACATTAGATTCGGACTTAATAATTAACTGTATGTTAATGAGTCAAATGTTGTCATGAACTAAAAAATGCTTGAATAAAATTAGTAATTGGTCTCTAATCAAAAATTGTAAAGAATAAATGCTTCATGAAATCTGCTCAGCTGAAGGAGTTTATGTCTTAGAGACTTTTTGCCATAACGTGATTTACATACGGGAAACGCAAATGTCACGTGAACGAATACGGTAACCACAATAGCGGGCTATGTCATGAAGAGAGTTTTTGCCATAACGTGTCAGTGGACACGGTAAGCCAATAAACAAGATGGAAGACATACATCAGATCGCTGCATTTGGAGGCAATGACGATGATTTGTTTGAGGATCTAGTGTTACACAATATCCTGAGAGAAAGAAACATTCATTTTCGAGAAGAGGAAAATCCAAGGTTGAGTTTAAATGAAATGAATGATGAGGATTGTCGATTGTATTTCCGTTTCGAAAAAAACGATATACAGCGTATATTTACAGTGAATCTCATTCCACAAACTCTTATCGTCATATGGATTTTTCCAAATTACTTCGCGCAAGAGTATCAAATCGTCATTCATGTTAAATCTAATTCTCTAAGGTTTATCAGAACTCGTGTTTCCTATTGTAAAGCGATACGCCATTTGAGGTATTTTCTCTACGGGACAATGACGCATGCGCAGAATACCGGTCCTGTGACTTACCGTTTAGAATAACGAGCTGGGCAAATATTCTCTAATGTCTGCGCTCCAGAAACCTTAATTGCATAGGTATTATCTCAATTTACTTGTTATTCGTAGCTTGGTGTAGTCACTGAAAAAAAAATCCTCATTCTTTCATGACTAAAATAAATCATTCTTACTTTTCAAATATAAGCTATCAAAATTCTTATAATAACGCACTTGACTCCTCCATTCCTAAATCCTGTATAAGCCTATGTATGTTATATTAAGCCTAGGCAATGAATTATTCTAAAATTATTTAAACGCGGTTTTAGACTCACCATTTAAATCAATCTTTAATATAGAACATATTCTATTTCTAAAGCACTTGGGCGTAAAAGCAATCTGACACCAGCGCACCTTATGTCGAATTGTAAAACTTTGAAAGTCTAATCGCATCTGACTCCAAAACTGATTTTCACGAACAGAGGTCTTTTCCCTATGTTTTGGTGGATGCTTACAGAAAAACCTATATCATTAACCAAAATCGCACAATTCCGGTCTGAAAATCTAAATCGATAGGGCGATTGAATTCTCGAAAACAAGGTTACGGCTTTCGAGATTTAAAGACAAACATTTAAACTGAAAAACAAAGAAATCTTATATTATAAAAGCATTATTCTGTCTGTCTAAGACTTTTACGTTTTTCCAATTTTGTGACCAAACTTTAAGGGATAGAGTGGTCATGTAAATGGATAAAATGTAGAGCTTTTTAAGACAAACAAAATGCTACAAAAATCTTTCGAAAAAAGTTTTTGGTTTCCAAGATGGCGCCTTTTAAAGGGTCAAATTTTGACTTTTTCTCAATTTAAACGAAAAGTACAAAAGATGGAAGAGAACATTATATTGAGAAAATGATGGTATTTGAAAGATCTGTCGAACGATGTATCACTTATTCACAAACGCTTCAGCGTTTGCAAGATACATGCAAAAATGTGAATTTTCGTGTGTGACGCCGACCCTAATACATCAGTTATTCAGAGAAGCCACAACGGGCTGGAAGTTATATATTCTCCGACGATCGCAACATTAATTTGCTAAATAAATAAAGTTTGTTTTTTAAATGCTATATATGCAAGGGTTCCGGAGCGAAGCGACGGTACCCGGCTATTATTATTATGTATTTTAAAACGTATATTATAAAACGTTATTCTGTCTGTCATTCTGTAAGCAAAATGCTAAATTACAAATTACAAAATGTTACTAAATGAGAATCTATTGATAAAAAATGAAAATATATTAAACAACTGTCCAACTATACTGATTGGCGACGTAAATATAGATACAGTAAAACCTCGTTAAGTCGTCACTCAAGGGTCCGAACATTTTTGACGACTTAAGCGGAGTGGGCATTTTTGAAAAAAAAAAAAACCCACTGAAATACAATATTTTTTGAATTGCTGTAGGATTCGGTGAGAAAAACAAGATTTTCAGAAATCCATATATGCAAATGAATGAGTGGAAAATAAGTAAAAAATGTGCTTACTTACCACATTTTATTTTCTTTTACTGGCATTAAAATAATCCAACAGTGTTGATTGATGAAGGTGCTGATTACTGGAAATAACTTCCTTTTCTAATATACTTAAGGCTTTAAATTCTTCGTCAGCACTTTGTAATGAAATGGAACTCCAACTTTTGTGCACATAGTTAATCGTATCTAAAACCGAAACTTCTAGCTTATCGTTCCTATCCAATGCTTTTATCATGTCCTTTACAAGCATTTTTTTGTACTTTCGTTTAAAGTCAAGAATTATCCCATGATCTAAAGGCTGAAGAAGTGCAGTTACATTTGGAGGAAGAAAAACAATTTCGATCGCTTTTAAATTTTCGAGTTGATTGTGAGCGGTACAGTTATCGACAATGATGGCAACTTTTCTTTTCTGACGCGAAAACTGAGAATCCAGTTTACAAATATGTCGTTCCCAAATCGTCGTAGTCATCCATGCATTTGAATTGCTTCATATTCAACTGGCAGGGATCTAACGTTTTTAAAGCAGCGTGGCTTTTTGCTTTTGCCTATCACAAGTGGTTTAAGTTTCTCATTTCCACTCATTAACTCCAAGCAGAAGTGTCAGGCGTTATTTGCTTGCTTTTCCAGAAGTGCACTTTTCACCCTTAAATGATAGAGTTTTATCAGGCAAAAGACGGTAAAATAAGCCTGTTTCATCTAGATTAAAAATATTTGATGCATCAAACCTAGATAAAATGTCCTTCAGAACATTGTTCTTCCAGTCTTTTATAGCATCACCATCAACAGCTGCTGCTTCTCCGCAAATCGTTTTAAAAGAAAGGCAATGTCTGTCTTTGAAACGTTCCAGCCAACCATTGCCGCCGCCGAAATCTTCCATGTTCAACGACGACTTAAACGGAGTGACGACTTATCCGGGTGACGACTTAACGAGGTTTTACTGTATTTTCAAAATGAATAAAAACAATGCAGTACAGAAATAACTAAAACTTATGTGCAATAATGGTTTCAAAAATCGTCTTTACGGAACAACAAGAAACAACTTTACAATTCATGGAAATACGAAAACAAATATCGATCATATTTTCATAAATAAACATATCAAAACACCAGGAATAATATGTAAATGAACAAATCGGATAAAGAGTTGAAAATGAGAAAATAACAGATCCAAATATAATCTATAAAGAAGTAATCAATGATGTTAACAAAATAAAATTCATGAAAATCTACATAAATAAAAAGAAAAGTCCTGACTCACTCACTCACTGACTCATCAACGACCACCTCAAACCCTTGGATCTACCCTTACGAAAATTTTATATAGAATTCTAAAGAAAAACCTATAGAATATCGTTTATAGAGCCGTACAGAATTATGGCCCATTTTCTATAAGCATGTTCTGTAGAATTTTCTATAGAAATGTCTATAGAATCTCAATAGAAATTTCTATAGAATATTCTTTCTATAGCCTTATAGAATTATGGCCCATTTTCTGTAAGCATGTCTTATAGAATTTTCTATAGAAATGTCCATAGAATATTGGTGGAAATTTCTACAGAATCTCTCTACAGATTTCTATATATATTCCATGGAAATTTCTATGGAAAATACATATACATTTCTATACAACTTCTATAGTAAATACATGTCTATAAAGAAACATGCTGGGAGTTATTGATTTAGAAAACAAGAAATTATTTGACAAAATTATACATTCCAAAAATCACTTTATTTATTTCTTATAATATTAAAATAATTAAAACAAAACCAAAAAAAAATCTGAATACAAAATAGTATTATTATTTATTATATAAATTCACACATGAAAATCTACAGTTGTTCTGTATATACAGAACAAATAAACGCAAAATTTCCAAATCAATATTCACATCTATCGAAATCCTTAATCATTATTATAAAAGAGAAAAACTGTACTGAATAAAATTGCAATTAAAAAACCCATTTAAATATAACTGACAAATAATATCAAATAATAGAATAAAAAAATTTAAAAAAAAAAAAAAAATCCTTTAAGAAAGTAAAGACAATTGCAATTTTACATATCAATTTCATATAATATTATATTTCGTAATATATATTAGAAGTTAATATTAAAGCAAATGAAAAAAACATCTTTCAAATAATCAACTTCAAATCAACTTTCAAATTTCCTATCATAAGTAAATTAAGAAACAACAACAAAGGAGGTGGAATAATAATGTATTATAGAAAAAAAACTTATTAACTGAAATCCTAATCGAAAGCAAACATTATGAAAATTGCATATGTATAGTTAAAAGTTAAACTTCAAATGCTTCTGAAAAAAAGCATTTCTTCTTTTTAAACCAATCTACATAAATCTGCGAAAAAGACCGAAATTGCTAACTATTGACCAATCTCATTAGTTTCAAACCTATCTAAAACAATTATAGATTTAGAAACATAAATGGGTGTCTACTGAATCTCAAACAAAAAATTTAAGGACAATTCTCGTACATTTAAGGACATTTTCACAAAAATTTAAGGACATTAAAACTTGTATCGTATCGTAAAATATTTAAAATACCCCAATCCTATTTCACAACCATTTAAAAAAAAAAAAACCACACACACAAACCTGTAAACAATTCTATTTAACCAAAAACAAAACCCTGACATCATGCTCAAAATTTAAGAACATACTCTAATTTTCCCGTACATTCCATGTCAAACCAAATTTCCCGTACATTCCCGGTCCAGCCCAGCCCAGCCCAGCCCATGAGCCTTCCCGGTTGGTAGACACCCTGCTAAATAGAACTACCGGTATTAATATTATTTTTAACCAAATTCCCAAAAATATCCTCAAAACAAAAAGTTACAAAGAATTAAAAATACTAATAAGCTTCCAAAGCAAAAAAGTAGATACCGTATTGTCCGGGGTATAAGACGACTCGGTGTATAAGACGACCCCCAATTTTTCCAATTAAAATATAGAGTTTGGGATATACTAGCCGTATAAGTTTCAGCACCCGGCGTATAAGACGACCCCCGACTTTTGAGAAGATTTTCCTGGTTTAAAAAGTCGTCTTATACGCCGGACAATACGGTAGTACTTCACTATATCGGCTGTTTTAAAGATGGCGCGTTATACGTTGAACGGTCGCATTCGTTCCCGCCTAGTCATCCCGCAGAAACGATGTTCTTCAAAATTAGTTTTTTTAGTTTTAAGAAATTATTTTAAAGAAACTTAATGCTCTCTATTTTTTAATAATGTTGTATATTTTTTAACAAAGCCGAAACTATCTATATTTTGAAATTATAAATGTCTTTGCTGTCCATCTGCGCATGCGCACAGCGAAATTAAACGTGATGTGGCAGATCAGATTGAAAGCGATGATTTTGTCTAATTTCTAGGAAATATTAAAAAAATTAAAATTTTTTAAGTAATTACAAATTATTTAGTTAAATAAATTGGGAAAAATATAATTTAGAAAAATTCAAAAATATAAAAACTTAGTTAATATCTGATGTAACTAATGATAAAAAAAAAACCTTAATTTTAATTTAACTTAATTATACTTAATTTTCAGTTTTGATATTAAACTAGATAATTATAAGAATTATTATATCTAAATAAATAAGGACCGCTATCAAACATAATAAAAAAAAAGTAACTAAGTTTTAACAAATTGATATATAATTGTTATTAAACAATTTACCTACATGTTTATTTATTAATTAGTATTTTTTAAAATTTATATTAACTATTAAACAAACTAAAAATATCAGAAGTATAAATCATCATATAAAAATTTTTGTGATATCTATTGTAGAATCTATAGAATATTTCTCTATAAAAATGCAAAGGGGAAAGTTGTACAAAATGGGGACGACGGGTCAAACGGGGACATTCAAGTTCTCCTTGATTAGTGCTGCTATCGACGAGAAACCATAGTGTTACTGTTACTGGATGCCATAGCAATAGTTTGAGTTGAGCAGTGAAGGTCGGATGACGTTTGCTTGAGTTTTAGTGTGATTTTTAGTTTTGAAGTGAAAAGTTTTCAATTTTTGCAAACATTTTTGATGTGTTAGTTTCGCATATAACTGATTATAAATATTGGGCGAGTACATATTTCATTTCCTTATCTATTAGTCAGTGTTTTGGCATGTCTTGTAATCTCCTGAGTCGTTTAAGTGAGGAGAAAAGCGATTTTTTGTAATGTAGTTCACGGTCGGGTCAAACGGGGACACTGGTGGTTGGTCAAAATAAGGACGAAAATCGAATGTTGGAACACTGAGGAAGATGATCAAACATTCATGTTTAGGCCAGTTTAATGATCATTTACAATATTCCTAATGTTATTTAATATCATTAAAGTATAAACAAACAAAGTTTTATATTAACACAATATTTTACATTGTTTCTTATGGGTACCCCGTTTTGTCCGACCGGTTGTCCAAAACGGGAGTATTACGCAATAAAACACTTAGAATTAAAATACACATGTAAAAAAGAAATTTGTTTACTTTTATGTACCATTTTATTATAGCTAAAGGACCTAAGTAAATGACTAACGGTTTATAGTACTGCTTTATTTGCTAGATTTGGTTAAATTAAAGTTAAAGAAGATGCATCCCCATTTTGGACAACTTTCCCCTATACTTTTTCTTTTCTATAGAAATAGGTATAGAATTTCTTTTGGATTATTTTTCTATAGAGGGTTGATCTGGAAATTCTTTGTAGAGTTCTATATATTATTTCTCTATAAAAATGCATATACTTGTTTTCTATAGAAGTAGCTACAGCATTTCTATTGGATTACTTTTCTATAGGGCTGATAGGGATTCTATATAGAGTTCTATAGAATATTTCTCTATAAAAATGCATATACTTGTTTACTATAGAAACAGCTATAGAATTCGTATAGAATGACTTTTCTATAGAGGGCTTATCAGGGGATTCTATATAGAGTTTTATAGACTATTTCTCTATAGAAATGCATATACTTGTTTTCTATAGAAACAGCTGTAGAATTCCTATAGAATGACTTTTCTATAGAGGGCTGATCTGGGGATTCTACATAAAGTTCTAAAGATTATTTCTCTGTAGAAATGCATTACTTGTTTTCTATAGAAACAGCTATAGAATTCCTATAGAATGACTTTTCTATAGAGGGATGATCTGGGGATTCTGTAGAGTAGTCTATAGAAACCTATAAAGCTCTATACGATTCTACCAACCATTTTCGTAAGGGTAGAAAGCTGAAATTTTGCACAGAGGTTTCCTTTATGATGTAGACAAGGAATAAGGCCAGATTTTTCGAAATTCTTACGGGATAGGGAATAATCTGGCAAACTGACGATGAAGTGTATGGCGGCAACCCCAGGAGTGTGGCGCCAACCCGCAATCCACCTGAGTTAAGTGGAGAAGGCCACAACGGGCTGGGAAGTCGTATATTCTCCGATCTCAATATTAATTTGCTAAATAAATAAAGTTTTTTTTTTTTAATGCTATATATGCAAGGGTTCCGGAGCGAAGCGACGGTACCCGGCTAGTACAAAACATAAAAAAGTGAAATACATTTTTTCGCCTACTCGAATTGAATAAATGATTTTTATATAAATCAATGTTTATTTTCGTAAGTAAAACGTAGATACGATGGCAATTGATAAGTGCAAATTTTCCGTCCGATGGAAGTCGCTATGGAACGTGTAAGATCAAGTTTTAAACCTTATTATTCATTGACAACCTACCGTTCCATTTCCATTGACATTGCTTAAATAACTGGTGAATTGAAAACGACCTTAAAAGTAATGAGTGGATTGCACCTGTGCCCTTTCGGACGGCAAAATATCTTTGTGTGATTGCACAAAGTGCAGCGACAAAGATTTGATGATATTTAAGGGTACCATTAGCCACATAATCTGCCGGAGCCATCAATTTAACCCCACGAAGTTACTGCCAAAACAGGACGCCGAAGATGTAGACAAGCCAACTGATCGTCTGCCACCAAACACTATATCAGGGTAATGGCCACACGAGAACTCCAGCCAACATTGCATGGACAACAGTTTAGGAACATCACAATGGACAATAGCACATGCTATCCGAAACAACCTTACCATGGACATGTTCTACAAGCACTTGGTCACAAACTCAACGAACAGCATATCCAGTAATGCTTCACCAATGCAAGAAAACTGTGGACGGCACCTCCCACATGGCCGATGTCAGTATGTCGATATATTGAATGAAGCGTGCGTGTATCTGGACAATGCCATCCAAACCAGGGCGATTTCTTACTTCCACATCGGAGAGAAAAGACAAGCAGACTTCGTGAGAGAATGCAAAGAGAAGTTTCCAAAGGTTTTATGATTATTTCACGAAATTGTACTTGTGGCAGCCTCCTACTGACCGCAAAGATTGCTAATTACCAAGGTAAATGCTGCATACTTACAATAGCCTGTAATGGAACCAATTTTATTCCATCCCAGTTTTATGCCAACGACACTATTAGTGAACACTCATATAGACAAGGTATTCAGCCATACTGCACATTCCTCGGTAACAGTACTCATCTAAGTTAAACAAAATTACGTTTACTATCATAAAACACCATTGGCGTACAGAAGGGAAAGTTGATAGGCATTGTAATCCACTCAATTACATCCAAACCGGGAAGAGTGTCAGAATTTTCGGTCATTTTGTTTCGTTTAAAAGCAACGTTTTGGTTTTATTTGTAATTAAATGTATGGAAGAATTGTCTGACCGGATCAGACATCTTTAACACAAAAGCTTTACATTGAAGGACTTTTCATTGTGCCGTGTGACTAGGGTATTAAATATTTTTCTTCAAAACTTCAGCGGACCATTAAGTATTCGCTGACAATGACATTAATACAATGTATATTTATTTAATTGAGGTATTGTTGATTGTTGTGATGATCTAACAAAGTAATTTTTAGCTTACTAGCAAAGGTCAAGTCACTAGGACCGGACCACAAGAGAGGGGTTGGACGTTGCTTTCAGTAATTTACGAAATCATCAACAACCTTCATTGGATTATAATTCTTACAATCGAAAGACATATTTAATTAATCAGGAAGACTACTTTCATATATTATAAAAAGAAAGTGAGAGACTTGTATGATATTACTCCACTAGGGAAAGACATTAGTTAAAGCCTAGGAATATATTCAACAGTATTCCAAGCTGAAGCATAAGCCATTTTGCAATGTGCTTATGAAAATTTAAATCGTAACTATAAAAATAAGAAACATTTATATATTTACCGATAGTCAGGCAACTCCTAAAACCCTTAACTCTCCCAATATTAGCTCTAAACTAGTATGGGAATTTAAACAAACTCGTAATAGTGTAGTGATTTTATATTTATTTGTATACTTGTATCATAGTTTTTATCATTGTGTATTCTAGTTATTCCGTTTTCTGTATTTTAATCTCTATTATTCAATTTCTCTGTAATTATCTGTTGATCTGTTTATTTTTGAATTTTAACGGTTGTGGCATCTTTTAATTCACTTTTATTTAAATCACAACGGTTTAAAAACCCGTTGTGATCACATGACATTTAAAGCGCCCAATCAATTTGTAAATGCCACAACCAATCATATCTTTTGTACATAGGCTATTTAAACACATGTAACCTGTAAATAAACAGTTGTTGTTAGTTCTTGCTTGTTTAGTCCAGACGCAGCTTCAGTCTCTACTTATTTAGACACTACGATTTTTACCAGTTAAAAACACCCCACAATTTGGTGCCAAGAAACCCACTTCGAGCTCCATCGAAGATTACCACCATTCCACGCTGAGAAACCAGCCTTCTCCCGCCCGCATCAACTCGTCAGAGCCGCAGATTACGTGGACTCCCACCCTTATCGATCGAGATGCCAGACGCTTGTACGGCCACATACGCCAGCGTTGCAGCCACTCCCGTTCAATCCCACCGATTCCGGGAGCCAACCACCTTCTACGGCAGGCCGGAAGAGGACCCCGCCCGTTGGTTAAAAGATTACGACAGGATCGCAAAATTCAACGCATGGGATGAAACAGCCCAGTTAGCAAATATTTATTTTGCATTATCGGGCACAGCCAAAAAATGGTATGAGAACAACGAAGGAACCATAGTGACGTGGCCATTATTTAAGCAGCACTTCACGGCTACCTTCATCACCCCCTACGATGGCTCAAAATGTGCTAAAAAAGAGCTGGAACAGTGGGCACAAACTGCATCGGAATCATGCGAGGAGTACGCGCAGGATGTACTCAACCTCTGCAGAGTCACAGATCCTGCGATGTCCGACGCCGAAAAACTCCAACATCTTATGAAAGGAGTCGCTCAGGACGTTTACACACTTCTGCTGGCGATCAGAGTAGATAGTACGGAAACATTCCTTGAAGAGTGCCGCCGCATAGAGAAAATGCGTCAAAGCAGACTTGGCGACGCCACAGCGTTCAGACGCCTGCCGAACGTTGTTTCAATCGGACTGCAATCATACCCGCAATCATATTCCACGCCAATGCCACAGAATGATGCCATTCAGCAGCTTCAACGCCAAATCACTGCTCTCCAGGCCCAAATTCAACAACTCCTGGTTCCAGTCAACGCAGTAACCCGCAATTTCGCGCCGCACATGAGGCAATCCCTCCCCGCAGCTGTTCAGGCAACACCCGGCAGAGACAGCCAACAACGCCGACAAAACTCACGGAGGCCAGACGAATGGAGGACGGCGCAAGACAGACCAATATGCTTTTACTGCCACAGAGTAGGGCATGTTATAAAACACTGTAGAACCCGCCAAAATGCTCAACGCCCAGTCCCCTGCTATCAACCCCGACAGAGGCAAAGCTACACACCGATATATGACGCACCGGCGTACCAACAAAATGTACGCCCGAGCTACACACAAGCCCGCCGCAGCAGATCCATTTCCCCGGCAAATGGCCGACGATTTCCAACCCCATACAGGCAACATCAGAGCCAACAGAACACATACGATAGCCCAGCCGCACCGACCACCCGTAGTCAGTCCCCCATCACACAGGGAAACTAAATGAAGCGACAACTGATGACGGCAGATTTGTCGCTAACGCTATTACCGAACTAACGCACAACATTATCAACCTGCAAGTCGACGAGAAACCTGTCCAAGCATTGATCGATTCAGGCGCAACTATTAGTTTAATTTCCGAAGACTATAGGAAACAAAGAAACAAGATACTTACAAGGAACGATCAGCCATTACTTCGTGGGGTTACAGGAAAGCAACTCTCCGTCCTGGGAAAAACTACAGCAAGACTTCGAATCAGTGAAGCCGTCATTCCATTCGAATTCTTTGTAGTCGAAAACTGTAGTTTTAATGTCATCCTGGGAATGGATTTCTTGAAATACACGAAAGCAAACCTGGATTGTGGAAAAAGTTTGCTCCAGTTGCAAGAGCCAGCAAATTCAGCAGTAACGGACATCCACCATTTATGCGCTGTTGAAACTACCATCCTTCCTCCCCTGTCGGCTGTTCAAGTTACAACACATTGCGATGCGCTCAGAGATGGATTAATTGTTGTCGAGCCGTTACAGAGACTGTATCTCAATACTGATTTTCGTATTCCCGCTTCAGTGTGTAATTTGAACGATAACTTGGCGCAAATCTGGGTTACGAACTTAACAAAGGCAAATATCACCATAGCTACGCAAACAAAGTTAGCTATAATCCAGTTAATCAACCCAGCGTTTGTTGCAGCGATAGCCACGCCCAGTTCCTGCCCAGAGCCGTTATCCAACGATACACTGCGT
>JAFIDM010067911.1:352-14029 GCA_023159025.1 Thereuonema tuberculata
AGTCCACTCTGTTACACAAGTATGCGTTCTGGCTTAATCTCGCACCATATAATGATATTGCATTAAATGTTGTTACATTTTGCAGAATTTGTATCTTCATGATCTCCTGTATGTTAAACACTGTAATTAACTTATTATTTTAAAGGTACAAGAATTCTTTACTATTCTGCGTTTTATTGTGTGAATCGTGTAGATGACTGTATTTCTTACTCACATCCCTACAGACAGATTCTCAATTCAGTACAAAAATAATACAAGGCCTTTTCAATGTGTTTTGTAGAAATTTAAGTTAAATACTTTGAAATTAAATCCTTAATTCAAAGAGAAAAAAAAAAGTATTAAGAGAGTTCAGTCAAAGATGTTATGTCGGTTATTACGTGAATTGGTTCAAGATGTTCATTGATTGGTTTTTGTTTTCTTTTTCAGTTCGCTGTTCTTTTGGCTGTGTGCGTTTGTGGAGCTTTTGCTGGTGGAGTTGTTGGCTATGGAGCCGTAGCCCCTGTGGCTTATGGTGGTTATGCTGGTTATGCTGGCTATGGTGGCTATGGTGGCTATGGTCTTGGTTATGGACATGGTCTTGGCTACGGACATGGTCTTGGCTATGGACATGGTCTTGGTTACATTGATAATGCCCACTTTGATTACGGTTACGTCCAACCCTTCGGTAATGGCCATGTTGCTGTTTCCCGCACTGGACCCATTGCCTCCCACACTTACAGCTACAAAACCGGAGGAAAAGCCATCCTTGGTAAGTTTGTTAACTTAACGAAATAAATAATAACTTTATATAAAAAAAATTAAAATGTTATCTAAGACAACATTTTCCATCTATCATTTCTCGAACCTGTAGGGTTTTCGTTATAAAAAATACGATATCATTCTCATCAAATGACTAAAAAACTATATTTAACTACAGGAATTACGAATTGTATGTGGTAACTTTTTTTTTTTTTGGTTGGAACTGTGGATAAAAGTAAAACGATTGAAAGGGTTTGGAAAATTCAGAAAAGATTGGGAATTAATAATCTCATGTGTTTTCTAGGTCTTTTTTAAAAACAGATTTATATATAATCCTATCTTTATCCTATACCAAAACGAATGGATTTTTCATGTCCTATTGTTGTGTTTTTCATTAACACAATTATTCTTCTTCGACTTTAACGACACTTCAACGATAAAGTTAAAAATCAAAGGGTTACGAATTTTAATTCGTTGCTCTGCAATCTCTTATAAATTGTATGGAAGAAGAAAACTAATAATGAATAAAATTCACGAATCAGCATTAAGTAATACATTGTAATTTTATAATTGTCCTTATTTATCGAAATAGCGTAATATTGAAAGCAAAACCAATATTGCATGATAGATACTACAATTCAAATAATGTAAAAATACGAATTTAAGTTAATTAATCTTATTCAATGCATTAAAAGCTTAAAAAATCTATATGTTAAAAAAAAATAAACTAATAATAAAGATAAGATAACTTCTTACTTTTTAAGTTATTTTATTTCATTAAATAATTAAAATCTGTATCTTTTCAGGTTGAAGAGTTACTCCCGATATCCCTGAGCGATCAATCTACTAACGCCATCTGTTGTCAAGGAACGGAACTATGAGATCCCGAGTTGTAAATAATGACGTCACACTTAAAGGGAATGAATGTACAGTTAATTTATAATAGGATAGTAAATTTAATTTAATTCTGTAAATTCTACTTGAATAAATTATTATAAAAACTGGAAACCTTTTATTTTTGTTTTCTTTTAACGGTTTTAAAACAATTTTTTGTTGAACTTTTTATAATTTGATAGAGGAATTTCTGAATGAGATATCGAAAAAAAGTGAACTTACAACAAAAAAAAATAGAAAAAAAAAAATAGAAAAAAAAAAATAGAAAAAATTATTTAATTTTTTTTTAAATAATTAAATAACTTCTAAAATATAGTTAATAATAAAAAATTTACAAGAAAGCATTGGGAAACTTAATTTTTCGAAAGATAAGTTTCAAGACTTTTCTGACAATTTATTTTAATGATAAAAACAGCAATATTCGAAAAGGTTAACCATTTCTCACGGCACGTTAAGTTTCTCTATTTCTTTTGAATTGGTTTTGTTGCTTACTTTCTAAGACGATGATTTTAAGACAAATTACCCATGAAATATTTAAACTTTTAATCCATTTTGAATATTATTATTTTTTTTATTTTTAAGATTTTTAATTTAAAATTTATTCGCAGGACTTTAGAACCAGGGCATTTCACATTAGATAACTTAGAATATCTACTCAATATTTCTTATAAACTTATTTTAAAGTATATACAGTCGGACCTCTATTTAACGAAGTCGCTAAATTCCCCCCAAAAGTTCATTGTATGGAAAATTCGTTAAATAGAGATTCACGTTATTATTCAATATTATTAAAAAAAGTAATAATTTTAATGACATAAAACATACATTACCACATGCGTACTTAAATTTTACTAATAAAATCTGTTAATTTTGCCGGAGTTTTTTTTTTTGGTAAAGTATTTTCGCTCATAGTACGTCTCGCATCTTTGCAATGCACCAAAAACCCCTTCAGTATTTTCTTCAAATTGTAATCCACGTCGGATTGTTTCCAATGATTTTAGCATTTCATCATACGAAGGTTTTTTGATTTCTTCATCATGATCATTCCCATTTTCATCATCTTCATCTTCATCGCAATTCATTGCTGTATTGTTTTTATTTTTCATACTGTCCGAAATATCCGATTCAGTTAGTGTTTCTGAGGTTTCAACTTCCAAATCAAGTGAAATATAATCATCAGTCAGCACATCATCAACAATTTCTTCTTTTCCCTCAGCTGTATCCACATTTCTTTCATTTCCTCTAAGGGAATATTAATAATAAAAACATTTAAAAAAAAATAAAATAGATACCACGAAAAAGTTCGTTAAATAGAAAATGCACTTCGCTATTTGGAGGTTATTTACGAAGAATTAGCAAAATGTTCTTGGTTCCAAAGAAAAGTTCGCAAAATAAAGAAATTCGCAAAATAGAGGTTCGTTAAATAGAGGTCCGACTGTATTAATCTTATCGGCATATATTATTTTACATTCCGCAAGCCGAAGTTAAAGCAATTGTAGGATGTAGGATTGATTATTATCTGTAAGTAGAACCAACTGACGGGGGACTGCACCGTAGAAAATGTTTTATTTCGACACTTTTTGAATTTGCAGTAAACCTATTTTATTCTGCTGTAAATTTATACATTTAAGTATGTTAGAGAATTATTGAAACTGCTTAAATTTTTAAAAACAAAAGAGGCGTTGTCCAACTTCCCAACACCCAACTGATATTGAACCGATAAGTTGTAGTAAAATCAAACAATTATAATTTACTTATTCTATTCTTTTATGGACAATAATGACAGCAAATAGCAACGCATTCCTCAGATATTGCTTTGCCAAAGGAAACAGTAAATACAGGAGAATCGTATTTAGGGGAAATTACTCAGATGCGGGATTTAAAGATGGCGCTGTACCAAATATTTTTAAATACGGAAAATTAAGGATAGCAGTACGAATTAAGTGTATTCGTATCTACTACAATAGGAATATTAATATTATATCTCAAATAGTCAGAATGGTAATCAAATAATTTTCCTTTTATAGCGAGATCAGAGATTACATCAGATTACTTTTGAAATTGAAATTTACCTTTAATTATTATAATCCATTCAATCAAATAGAAGAGAATTCGACAAGAAAGGATGGAATAATTAACATTTAGAAAAGGTGTAAAAGTATGCAGTGTTAGTTTCCTCACCACACTTTCACTGAATAAAAGTACATTGTACTTTATAAATTATTAAAGGGGGAGGGGCAATAATTCATATTTCCTAATGTTAAAAGATCTGAAGCGAGGCCTAAACTAAGAAAGACACCTTCATTTCTTTTAATATTGTAAAGAAATCAGTGTAAAAGTAAATATTCTATATTTCTTGCCTATTTTTATCTCAAAATTTGAAAATGCCATAGAAAAATTTATTGAAATTTATTACTTGGATATACTCTTCAATGAGGGATTTTTCCATTCCGGGTGATGTTCACTCAATATTTCGGCCCGGTCCCTTGGGCCTTTTTCAGGAGATGTTGAGCGTTATATGATATTTGGCGCTTTTAATTTGTCAGTGTATTGGAGAAGCAATCTCGTGCCCTCCCTTCCCGAGGCATTGCGAGCACTCTGAAATTTATTAGTATTTTGAACTGAAACAATTTTCGTATTTGGAGAGAAAATAATAAAGAAATAGGGAAATATAAGAAATTTTGTTTAACAAAATATCTATTTTATGCGTTTATAACAACATCTATTTCCTTAATTGTTTTACTTATAAAAGAGTAAACTAATACTTACTTGTAAAACAATAATATATTAATTGTGTAGGTTTTTGGTTTTAGAACAATTTAAAAAAAAATAAAATTAAAGAATTAAGATTAAAATTAACAACAGATAATAATAAGTTTTCGGGACATATTTTCTACTGTTAGGAAATCTTGAAAGTTAACAACATTATATATTTTTAAAATCGAAATAGAAATAACATTACAATTGCTATTTTTCTTTGTTCGTTTTCGTATTTCTTATTTATATATTAAATGTGATTGTATAAAATTTAGTAAATCACTGATAATTGGTAGTCAACAAAACAATTAAGAGTATATGATACGTATTTCAACTTAAAACTACTCTAAAAGTTGTTGTACCCTTGGTACCATACGGATACAAAAAAGATGTAAAATATCATTCTTTAAGAGTTGCCTTCAGAGATTCCACATTTATCTGTAATTAAATCCTTTTCAAAGTCGAGTTTCTTTTAATTAACAAAATGGAATGTTACAGGTAAAGTAACTGGAATGTCATCTTGAGTTCTGGTGAAATTATTAACAGTTATTAATAGTTGTGTAAAGATGTAATCTAGATTTATGAAGCCTTCTCAACTTTAAGTTTATTTTATCTGTAAGTAACAGAACTAAAACAATAATAATAATAATAACAACACTAACAGCTCCCATAATTATCCCCTCTCACATAACATAAGGTACGTCTCTGATGGAAAACGATGACTGATGGTTGAAATGGATTACATTTTATACTTCTCGAAATCCCGAGAATCTTTAGTTTATTTCTAACAGATTGGAGAAAGACGATTTGTGAGTGGATATTCTTTTAGAAAAGGCGCGAAAAAGATATGTACTTCTTCCGTATTTTCCACCCACTCCTTTCTGAGTGCGAATGAACCCAATGATGCACAGCTTCTCCCCATTCTATGCTTCAAAGCTTTTCACCAGAATGTTCTGCTCCAAATGTCACTATTTCTTTTTCGTCACCTGTCAACGACATCAGAGGAACAAAAAATATAACTGTTGTTTGGTGAAGTCAAGTCAAAGGAAAGGTTGGAGTTCAAACGATACAAAGAAAGAAACAAGACTTGACTACCTCAAATGACCAGCTGATACATAAGGACTTAATAAATAAAAACAGAAATGCTTATAAATTGATAGAAATCATATTTTATCTCTTTCGTACTCTGTGTTAAGACTTAATCGTAAAACTTATGCTTTAATTATTATTTTAAGTTTCATTCTTATTTTGGTAATTTCTGAATGATTTATTGATTTAATAAATCCGGCAATAAGTATGAAAAAAAGGTAATAAGTAGGAAATTCGCAGCATCGACATTAGATCTCTAATGAGTTTTTTTGTTTAAAAAGAAGTATAGGAAGGAGTATTTTTCATTTCGCGAATTTATTGGAAATCACCAGTTCGAAATCGAATAACATTCGTTCCTTCAGTCTATCTTTTCTCGCGATATCCAAATGTAATGAAATGTAACCAATTAGTATGGCGATTGACTGCTGGCAGTGGAGTCCAGTTCAATCTCCGGCGGAGGTTGAGGGTTTTACTATGTTGAATTGTCCTCCAGGCGCTTCCATTTGTAGAATGGGTACCGGGTTTATTTCCCAGGGGTTAAAGATGGCGGGCGTCGAACTGATCATCCGATCTCAATTCAATTTCATTGTTCTGCATACGGAAAGAATATCCTAATTACATGCCCAAAAAACATAAAAAAAAACCCTAGATAACTATCCTTTTATAAACGCTATCTTGATAACATAGGGATAGTTAAAGAATTGCTAAAAATTAATGTTTTTGTTAAAAAACTTTATTTTAAAAACCTTTTTATAAAAATGTAGACACGCTTTAACAGAAGCGACTTATCTTTCGAAAGCGAAACATCATTTCAAATGATGTTATTGCGTCGTAAACTTCAAATATGTCCTTTTTTTTTTAATAAAAATGCACTTTAAAGTGATATTTCATCATTTATTTAATAAGAGCAGATAAAAAACAAACAAAGATTTTTATTGTAATAAAAATAAACGATTTATTACAATAAAAAACATAAAAATTTGTCAACTTCCGATATATTATTTCTCAAAGGTTTTTTTTTTTTATTTCTCTTACTTCATCAAAATTAATGACTGAGATATCATTTTGAAAATTACGTTCACCGCTAATGACGAAAAATAAACAAATTGTTTAAAATTAATGTTTTTGTTAAAAAACTTTATTTTAAAAATCTTTTCATAAAATGTAGAAGGCGCCACTATTGACAATCTGCTTATTTGTTTATTTCCACATTACCATTCGATGACTGATCAAGATACCATGCGAATTATTCGCACCGGTCAACCTTTTTATAAAAATAGAGAAGGCGCCATCTATTGACAATGTGTTTAACTAACATGTACGACAGCTGTTGGATTTGTTTATTATTTCTCAATGGTGGTTTTTTGATGCGAATTATTCGCACGGATCAACTAGTATGAAATATAAAATGATAAAAAGTACATAAGAGAATTACAAGAAATAATAGCAAAAAAGTAAATTAAGAAGTAAGTAATTTTACTAACTTAATCAATAAATTTTGTGGTGATTGTTCTTAGAGAAAATTAAGTATTATCTGTTACAATTTTCCCAAGAAAAACTGCAAACATGGCATGATGAATCTTTCCTCGGCAAAAAATTCCGGACGTAAACTATCCCCCCATTCGGATGTCCGGGAGGGGGATACTGAGGAAGGTTACATTATGAAGCAAATAAACTGACAGAAGAAAAGAAGATTGAGGATTGGATCATGGAATGTGAGAACTCTTCTTCAAGCGGGGAAGTTGGAAAACTTGAAGGAAGAAATGAGAAGAAACAGAGTGGATGTGATGGGAGTATCAGAAGTGAGGTGGAGAAATAGTGGTGAGTTGGTGAGTGATGAATTTAGAATGTTTTATTCAAATGGTGAATGTAAAGGAAGTCATGGTGTTGGTGTACTACTGGGACCATGTGTGAAAGATAAAGTGATATCAGTGCGTTATGTAGATGACCGGATGATAATGGTGAGACTACAAGGGAAAAAATTGGACTTAGTGCTAGTGCAAATTTACATGCCACATAGTGGATTAGAAGACGAGAAAGTGGAAGAATACTACGAGAAGATAGAAGAAATAGTTGAGAAAGAGAAGAAGGGTGCATGTGTAATCCTAATGGGCGACTGGAACGCAGTAGTAGGAGAAGGACAAGATGGAAAAACGGTTGGAAAATTTGGACTGGGAAAAAGAAATGACAGAGGAGAGTCTTTGGTAAGTTTCTGTAAACGGAATGAAATGATTGTTGGAAATACGTTATTCCAACAGCATAAAAGAAGACGATACACGTGGACATGCCCAAGGGATGACAGTAGATATTAGATAGACTATATACTCGTACAGGAAAGATACCGAAATTGCTTAAAAAATGCAAAGACTCTACCAGGAGCGGATATTAATTCAGATCATGTCCTACTGATAGGCGAAGTAGATATTCGTCTGAAAAAGATAAGAGGAAGGCAAGTGACGAAGAAGATTGATATAGAAAAACTTATGAACGAAGAGGAAAAAAGAAAATTTGAAGAACATTTTCAAAAGAAAGCCTCTAATTTAGAATCCACACCTGAAAATAGTAATGAATACTTGACTCATCTAAAAAGCTGTATACAGGAAACAGCAGAAGAAACAATAGGATACAGAGAAGGTAAGAGTAATAAGAAACCTTGGGTCACAGGGAAAATGTTGGAGAAGATGGAGGAAAGGAGAAAATGGAAAAACATCAACACAGAAGAAGGTAAAAGAAATTATAAGAAACTAAACAACGAACTAAGAAGAGTAACTGATAAGGCGAAGGAAGACTGGATGAAACAGAAATGTGAAGAAGTAGAGGATCTAGAGAGAAAAGGAAGATATGATTTAATGTACCGCGAAGTAAAATCATTGGATTTCACAAATAAGAATAAGAAGTCCATGTGGTTGATAGAAGACGAAATCGGCAATGAAATAACCGACAAACAAGGAATTTTGAACAGATGGAAGAAGTATGTAGAAGAATTATATGAGACAGGGAATCGTCCAGATTACTTAGCTATAGAAGATGAAACAGCTGTATCAGAAGACGAAAAAGGATGTTGTATTCTAAGGGAAGAAGTTGAGCTAGCGATTAGGGAAATGAAGAATGGGAAAGCAACAGGAGTTGATGGAATACATATTGAGTTAGTTAAATGCTTGGGTGAAGACAAGAAGCAAATACTATCATTATGCAATGAAATATATGAGAAAGGTGAATGGCCTGATGATTTCATGGAAACAGTATTGCTACCAATACCGAAGAAAAATAATGCAAAGAAGTGCAGTGAGTTCAGGACTATCAGCCTTATATCGCACTCAGCGAAGATTCTTCTGCGAATACTGAACAGACGTTTTTATTCTAAGGTGGAAGGAGAGTTGGAAGAAGAGCAGTTTGGTTTTAGGAAAGGAAAAGGTACGAGAGATGCAATTGGACTGCTGCGAACAATCGGCGAAAGATATCTAGAAAAAAATAAACACATATATGCAGTATTTGTGGACCTGGAAAAGGCTTTTGACAGAGTGGATTGGAATAAACTTATGGAAATCTTGAAGAAAATTGGCGTGGATTGGAAAGAGAGAAGGCTAATAATTAATCTTTATATGAAACAACGAGTCAAAGTCAGGATAGGAGAAAAATTATCAGAGGGAAGTAGAATAGGGAGAGGGGTGCGACAAGGATGCCCTCTATCACCTACGCTGTTCAACATCTACTTAGAGGAGTTAGTGAAGAATTGTTTTCAGAACATGGGAGGGGTGATAGTAAGAGGAAGAAGAATAAAGTGCATAAGATTTGCTGATGATATGGCATTGTTAGCAGAAGAGGAGATGATACTAAGGGATATGCTACTGCAGCTGAATGACAGTTGTGAACAATATGGAATGAAGATAAATGTAAACAAGACAAAGACTATGGTTATCGGAAGAAAGACAAAGAAGATAAACATAAGTATTCGGAATGAGACATTGGAACAAGTGAACAACTTTAAATACTTAGGATGTACTATAAGTAGTGATATGAACTGCTGCCAAGAAGTCAAGAGGAGGATAGCAAAGGAGGCTTTTAATAGGAAAAGGAGCATCTTCTGCGGACCTCTGGAAAAAGAACTAAGGAAGAGACTAGTGAAGTGCTTTGTGTGGAGTGTGGCATTGTATGGGGCAGAAACATGGACATTACGACGCAGTGAAGAGAAACGACTAGAAGCATTTGAAATGTGGATATGGAGAAGAATGGAGCATGTGAAATGGACAGACAAAATAAGAAATGAAGCTGTGTTAGAAAGAGTGGGTGAAGAAAGAATAATGCTGAAACTGATCAGGAAGAGAAAAAGAAACTGGTTGGGTCACTGGCTGAGAAGAAACTCCCTAATGAAGGATGCACTGGAAGGAATGGTGAACGGTAAAAAAGTTCGAGGCAGAAGAAGATTTAAGATGATCGACAACATTATGGTAAATAGATCTTATGTGGAGACCAAGAGAAGGCAGAAAATAGGAAAGATTGGAGAATGCTGGGTTTGCAGTGAAGGACCTGCCCTTGGCAGAGAACTATGTATATATATATATATATATATATATATATATATATATATATATATATATATATATCTGTTACAAGAAAACTGAATTACATGTAACGTAATTACATGTCTTACTAAATTTACACCTGAAAATTAGAGTAGGTGTTACAATAACATACAGTAGCTAATAACTCTGTTATTGTTACATTCTGTTACCGAAGGATGAGGAATACTTTCCAGTTTCGGTGAAGAAATGGAAATTGTGATTTCGTATTTCGAAGCCAGTTGTGCTCTCATTGTAAACAGATAAAAATATAGAATTCTAAAAGCGACAATATATACTAACAAATGTATAGAAGTGAAAATCTGTAAGTTTGTATGTCGTTCAATCACGCCTCAACGGCGCAACGGATCAGAATGAATTTTTGCATGAAGATAGTCTATGACGCGGAGAAGGATATAAACTACTTTGTACTTCATCCCGATCTATCAAGTAGACCTAGTGGGATGAATGGAAAATATCCCAAAACTCCCCAAAATGAAAAAACTTCCCAAAGCTGTCGATAGGTGGCACCACCGCAGTTTTAAATCGAGTGAGTTTAAGGATTTTTTTTGCAGGCGAAGAACACGATTAATTTACGAGTTACCTGGTAATTCTATTATGCGATGTCTACGGTGATAAATATGCAATACGGGTATTAATACTTTGGATAGTGTTTACAATTTAAACTTTAATTTAGAATATAATATTAATTTCTAATGATCACAGTTTATTACCAACTGTGGAAGGTTTCAAGTGACAGGGGAGTGGAGAAAGTCAGAAAGGACACCGCAGTTTTAAATCGAGTGCGTTTAAGGAGATTCTTTACAGGCGCGGAACATGATTAACTCACGAGTTACCTGATTCTATTAGACGATGTATACGATGATAAATGTACGTTACAAAAAATTAATACGTTGGATATTATTTACAACTTAAATTTAATTTAGAATATAACATTAATTGGTAATGATCACGTGATTTTCTACCAAATGGGGAAGGTTCGAAATGATAGGATGTGGAGAAGGCCACAATGGGCTGGAAATTCATATTTTCTCCGATAATTTGCTGAATGAATAAAGCGTTTTTTTACGTTATATATGCAAGGATTCCGGAGCGAAGCGACGGTAGCCGGCTAGTCAAGATATGAATGTAAAAATAACTAAATCTTTAATAACTAAACAAACGAAGACACAACGTTTCAAGATAGGATTCACACCCTGAGTTGTCACCGGGAAGAGACTGGGACGGACCGTTTCATCCTTTTTAGGACTAATCAGCCAGCCAAACTCTACCGATGACAGACTCAGAGAGTGCGAGAGGTCAGGGTGCGAATCCTTAATTGTAACGTTGTGCCTTCATTTGTTTACTTATTTCTTTGATTCATCGGGCACGTTTTAAACTTCTTTTCAAACGAAATCTTTACTGCAGCAGAAAAACAAAGATGATAAAAATTACGATTTTAAAAACAAAAAAAAAATATAAAACACAATAATTAATTTTTGAATTTTAAAAGAACAAACAAACAAACAAAAAAAAGTTTGGAATGATAAATACTTGAATGCTTGACTATCCACTACAAAAAAGAATATGAATCAATTTCTAATATTTTGGCTTCCTTCTTTATCGAATTATTTTATTTGTAATAACCTTTATTGAGAAACCATATCTATATTCTCGTCGTGCGGCCAAGCCGCCCTGTCGCCACCGCCCCACCCATTGGTTGACATTTATGTTTACTGCTCCATGTTTACTGCTTGAAAAGGAATTTTTCAAATCGGACTGGTAGTTCCTGAGATTAGCACATTCAAACATACAAACTCTTCAGCTTTATATATTAGTATAAGATTTGTAAACTCAAAAGAGATACTTACACCCATGTGGATAAAGGACAGGCTTTCAATGATGATGTCGTCGAATTCGTGCAATAGAACCAATTTCTTTTCTTTCACAAATAAATAGAACTCCTAAACCATTACACTTATGTAAATAACATAATACAGTGGATACCCAAGCAGACGGTGAGTTCGAATTCCAGTATTTAATCCAATTTGCTTTCATTTATTTCATAGGTAAGATTTAAATAATAGAATTAATTTTCTTCACTTAAGTAAACAGAAGTAGTACAGAGGCTAAGCTGTAGGATTTCCAATCTAAAGATGGTCCGTTCGAAACAGATACGCTTTAATTTATCTTTTATTTCAAAGATAAGATTAAAATAGTAATTTTTTTCTTTTTTTTATGTAGGCAAAAGAGTGGATAGAGTGGAAATGGTGCGTTCCAGTTCTACCAATACAACCAATTTGTTTTCTTCTACTTCACAGGTTGAATTTAACAAGTATAGTTAATCCTTTACAATCACGTAAACAAATTTGTAGAGTGAATAAAGGTGCAAGACATTCAAATTCATTTAATGGTCAGTTCCAATTTCAACGTTTCAAGCAATTTGTTTTGTTTTTATTTCACAGTTAAGAATTAAATAGGACAGTTAGTTGTAGTTTTTATATATAGAAAAATATTACAGTGGATAGAAAGGGGAATTCCAAACATAAAGTGGTGAGTTCGAATTCTAGTTTCAACCAATTTGTTATTTTTTATTTCGAAGGTAATAATTAAGATAGGACAATTTATCAAAGTTTTTATGCAAAGTAAAACAGTATAGTACAATATCTTCACTACAACAAGCTAAACTATTTCTCCCTTTCTCTTCAACTTATTTATAAATGGTTTTAACGTTAACTTCTTCAAAATGTATTTTCTAGCAGACGATGCAACTCTTTTATTGGCTAACAAAAATAAAGAACATCTCAAACAAGACATCCAATTTGTGTCATCTTGAATCTTGACTTTAAACCTAACGATTTTACACTAAATACAACCAAAACAGTTCACATGTTCTTCTAACAACGGAATAAAACACTTTCTAGTAAAAACTTCTTCATCACTTGCACCACTTTATTACAGGAAGTCTCTTCTTTGAATATTTAGGAATCTACCTCCGTCTTTCTTGGAGTCTAAAAGCCCCCAAAACTACTACAAAGTCAGTCTCCTTAAATAGCTATAACCAGAAAAGTAAGCTTTCTTTAATACACATATTGGACACTTAGTAATTCAAATCTCAGTTGCGGAGTCATCCAATTGGGCAACTCATTTTATGAAAACATTTAGTAATACGTACAGAAATCTTTTTTTAAGATTTATCAATAAAAGAAAAACAAAAAAAAACAAACCTCAGACACTATTCCACTCGATCCCTATGGCCGAAATATAAAACCATCTCTGACCTATTTACAAAATTCAACTAGCAGTCTTCACTTATTAAATAATTAAAAAAACACTCTCTCCCTGTATTCCACTAATGAAGTAACCCATACTTTCATTCCTATGATATTATCCGTTCACTATGAGTTCCCAAAGAGTAAGTCAAACTATTATAGAAAAGCAGCTACTTATTCTAATTCTGGATGAAATTTTCTAATGATATTCGTGAAGATCTCCTAAATAATCGAAAAAAAAATTTAAATCCCTTCAATTTAAACGATAACAAATGTTATTTAGCGATAAGTCTGTATGAAATCACAGATGGTACGTCTTATTTTCAGGCTGTAGCTTCTGAAAATATAAGGTATATATAAAGAAATGT
>JAFIDM010067911.1:14129-24390 GCA_023159025.1 Thereuonema tuberculata
ACATTTCTTTATATATACCTTATATTTTCAGAAGCTACAGCCTGAAAGTAAGACGTATCACCTGTGATTTCATACAGACTTATCGCTAAATAACATTTGTTATCGTTTAAATTGAAGGGATTTAATTTTTTTTTGATTATTTAGCAGATCTTCACGAATATCATTAGAAAATTTCATCCAGCAGTAGAATAAGTAGCTGCTTTTCTATAATAGTTTGACTTACTCTTTGGGAACTCATAGTGAACGGATAATATCATAGGAATGAAAGTATGGGTTACTTCATTAGTGGAATACAGGGAGAGAGTGTTTTATTATTTATTTAATAAGTGAAGACTGCTAGTTGAATTTTGTAAATAGGTAAGAGATGGCTTTATATTTCGGCCATAGGGATCGAGTGGAATAGTATCTGAGGTTTCTTTTTGTTGTTTTTTTTGATAAATCTTAATAAAAGATTTCTGTACGTATTACTAAATGTTTTCATAAAATGAGTTGCCCAATTGGATGACTGTGCAACTGAGATTTCAATTACTAAGTGTCCAATATGTGTATTAAAGAAAGCTTACTTTTCTGGTTATAGCTGTTTAATGAGACTGACTTTGTAGTAGTTTTGGGGGCTTTTAGATTCCAAGAAAGAGCATAAAAGAAGTAGATTCCTAAGTATCCAAAGGAGAGACTTCCTGTAATAAAGGTTGTGTAAGGGATGAAGAAGTTTTTATTAGAAAGTGTTTTATTACATTGTTAGAAGAACATGTAAACTGTTTTGATTGTATGTAGTGTAAAATCGTTAGTTGAAAGTCAAGATTCAAGATGACACAAGTTTGAGATGTTCTATATTTTTGTTAGCCAATAGAAAAGTTCCGTAATCTTCTAGAAAATACATTTTAAAGAAGTTAACGTTAAAACCATTTATAAATAAGTTGAAGAGAAAGGTAGAAATAGTAGGTGATTGTGGTAAAGATATTGTACCATACTGTTTTATTTCGCATAAAAAACTTTGATAAATTGTCCTATTTTAAATATTATTTTCGAAATAAAAAATAACAAATTGGTTGAATTCGAACTCACCACTTTGTTTCGAAATTCCCCATTCTATCTACTATAATATTTTTCTGTATATAAAACTATAATTAATTGTCCTATTTAATTCTTACCTGTGAAATAAAAATAAAAGAAATTGCTTGAAACGATGGAATTCGAAATCTTCTTTTATGGAAATCCCCCATTCTATTCTCTGCATTATTTTTCTTATTGCAAAAATGAAGAATAATAATTGTCCTATTTACACCGTACCGTAAAATAAATGAGAATTGGATTGAAATGCTGGGATTCGATCTCACCATCTACTGTTTGGTTGTATTGGTAGAACTGGAATTCACCATTTTCACTCTATCCACTCTTTTGTCTACAAAAAGAAAGAATAAATTTACTATTTTAATCTTATCTTTGAAATAAAAGATAAATTAAGCGTTTCTGTTTCGAACGGACCATCTTCAGATTGGAAATCCTACATCTTTTTGTAATTCATTCATATTCTTTTGTATTGGACAGTCAAGCATTCAAGTATTTATCATTCCAAACATTTTTTGTTCGTTTATTTGTTCTTTTAAAATTCAAAAATTCCCTTATTGTGTGTTACATTTAAAAAAAAAATCTTAATTTTTATCATCTTTGTTTTTCTGCTGTAGTAAAGATTTAGTAGTTTTTCTAGATTTATATCTTAACTAGCCGGCTACCGTCGCTTCACTCCGAAACTCTTGGATATGTAACGTAAAAAAACGCTTTATTTATTTGGCAAATTATCGGAGAATATACGACTTCCCAGCCCTTTGTGACCTTCTCCATATCCCTATCATTTTAAACCTTCCCCAGTTGGTAGAAAATCACGTTATCATTACCAATTAATTAAAAATTTCTAAATTAAAGTTTAAATTTTAAAAAATATCCAACATACTAATTATCCGTACCGTACATTTATCACCGTATACGTCGTCTAATAGAATCAGGTAACTCGTGAGTTAATCATGTTCCACGCCTGCAAAGAATCTTCTTAAACGCACGCGATTTAAAACTGCGGTGCCCTTTCTGAATTTCTCCACTCTCCTGTCTCTTGAAACCTTCCGTAGTTGGTAATAAAACATGTGATCATTAGAAATTATTGTTACATTCTAAATTAAAGTTTAAATTATAAACAATATCCAACGTATTAATTACTCGTATTGCATATTTATCACCGTAGACATCGCCTAATAGAATTACCAGGTAACTCGTGAGTTAATCGTGTTCCGCGTCTGCAAAAAAATCCTTAAACGCACTCGATTTAAAACTGCGGTGGCGCCATCTATCAACAGCTTTGGGAATTATTTTTTTTTCATTTTGGGGAGTTTTGGGACTTCTTCGTTCATCCCATGAGGTCTCGTTGACAGATCGGGATGAAAAGTAGTTTATATCCTTCTCCGTGTCATAGACTTCCTGCATGCAAAATGTTATTCTTAATCGTTGCGCCGTTGAGGCGTGATTGAACGACATACAAACTTATAGATTTTCACTTCTATATATTTTTTAGTATATATTGCTGTTTTTTATTTGTAAACAGATAAAAATATAGAATTCTAAAAACAGCAGTATAAATATATATAAACAATATATATTTTTATCTGTTTAAAAATAAAATGAGAGCTCAACTGGCTACGAAATACGAAATCACAATTTCCATTTCATCACTGAAACTGGAAAGTATTCGTCATCCTTCGGTAACAGAATGTAACAATAACAGAGTTATTGGTAACTCAAAATTTGCTTTATGGAATAAATGTAGAAATTTTTAACATTTATTTTGTGTGACATGAATTAAATGTCAAATTTTGACAATAGAAATTATAAAAGAGAGGAGTTAAGGCAAGGTATGGTTCGTTTACATATAAAGCAATCAGTTTTCTTGTGACAGATAATACGGGTAGTTACTTAATTTTCTCTAACAACAATCACCACAAAATTCATTGATTATGTTATTAAAATTACTTCTTAATTTATTTTATATGCTATTATTTCTTCACTTTTATCATTGTAAGTCAATGTTTATATTTCATATTATCTTTAACTATTCCTCTGTTATCAAGATGGCGTTTATAAAAGGATAGTTATCTGGGGCTTTTTTATGTTTTTTGGGCATGTAATTAGGATATTCTTTCCATATGCAGACCAATGGAATTGAGTTGAGGTCGGATGCTCAGTTCGACGCTTGCCCACCCTTAACCCCTGGGAAATAAACCCGGTACCCATTCTACAAATGGAAGCGCCTGGAGGACAATTCAACATGGAAAAACCCTCAACCTCCGCCGGAGATTGAACTGGACTCCACTGCCAGTAGTCAATCGCCATACTAATTGGTTACATTTCATTACATGTGGATATCGCGAGAAAAGATAGACTGAAGGAACGAATGTTATTCGATTTCGAACTGATGATTTCCAATAAATTCGCTGAATATAAAATACTTCTTCCTATACTTCTTTTTAAACAAAAAAACTCATTAGAGCTCTAATGTCGATGCTGCCAATTTCCTACTAATTACTTTTTTTCAAACAGATTAATGAAATCAATAAATCATTCAGAAATTATCAAAATAAGAATGAAACGTAAAATAATAATTAAGCAAAAGCACGATTAAGTCTTAACACAGAGTATGAAAGAGATAAAATATGATTTTTATCAATTTATAAGCATTTATGTTTTTTATCTATTAATTCCTTATGTAGCAGCTGGTCATTTGGTAGTCAAGTCTTGTTTCTTTCTTTGTGTCGTTTGAACTCCAACCTTTCCTTTGACTTGACTTCACCAAACAACAGTTGTATTTTTTTGTTCCTCTGATGTCGTTGACAGGTGACGAAAAAGAAATAGTGACATTTGGAGCAGAACATTCTGGTGAAAAGCTTTGAAGCATAGAATGGGGAGAAGCTGTGCATCATTGGGTTCATTCGCACTCAGAAAGGAGTGGGTGGAAAATACGGAAGAAGTACATATCTTTTTCGCGCCTTTTCTAAAAGAATATCCAATCACAAATCGTCTTTCTCCAATCTGTTAGAAATAAACTAGAGATTCTCCGGATTTCGATAAGTATAAAATAAATGCTGTAATCCATTTCAACCATCAGTCATTGTTTTCCATCAGAGACGTACCTTATGTTACGTGACAGAGAATAATGGTGGGAGCTGTTAGTGTTGTTATTATTATTATTGATTTAGTTTTGTTACTTACAGATAAAATAAACTCAGAAGTTGAGACGGATTCATAAATCTAGATTACAAATTTACACAACTATTAATAACTGTTAATAATTTCACCAGAACTCAAGATGACATTCCAGTTACTTTCCCTGTAACATTCCATTTTGTTAATTAAAAGAAACTCTACTTTGAAAAGGATTTAATTACAGATAAATGTGGAATCTCTGAAGGCAACCCTTAAAGAATGATATTTTGCATATTTTTTGTATCCGTATGGTACCAAGGATACCAACAACTTTTAGAGTAGTTTTAAGTTGAAATACGTATCATATACTCTTAATTGTTTTGTTGAATACCAATTATCAGTGATTTACTAAATTTTATACAATCACATTTAATATATAAATAAGAAATACGAAAACGAACAAAGAAAAATAGCAATTATAATGTTATTTCTATTTCGATTTTAAAAATACATAATGTTGTTAACTTTCAAGATTTCCTAACAGTAGAAAATATGTCCCGAAAGCTTATTATTATCTGTTGTTAATTTTAATCTTAATTCTTTAATTTTATTTTTTTTTAAATTGTTCTAAAACCAAAAACCTACACAATTAATATATTATTGTTTTACTAATAAGTAAGCATTAGTTTACTCTTTTATAAGTAAAACAATTAAGGAAATAGATGTTTTTATAAACGTATAAAATAGATATTTTGTTAAACAAAATTTCTTATATATCCCCATTTCTTTATTATTTTCTCTCCAAATACGAAAATTGTTTCAGTTCAAAATACTAATAAATTTCAGAGTGCTCGCAATGCCTCGGGAAGGGAGGGCACGAGGATTAATTCTCCAATACACTGACAAATTAAAAGCGCCAAATATCATATAACGCCCAACATCTCCTGAAAAAGGCCCAAGGGACCTGGCCGAAATATTGAGTGAACATCACTCGGAATGGGAAAAATCTCTCATTGAAGAGTATATCCAAGTAATAAATTTCAATAAACTTTTCTGTGGCATTTTCAAATTTTGAGATAAAAATAGACAAGAAAGATAGAATGTTTACTTTTACACTGATTTCTTTACAATATTAAAAGAATTGAAGGTGTCTTTCTTAGTTTAGGCTTCGCTTCAGATCTTTTAACATTAGGAAATATGAATTATTGCCCCTCCCCCTTTAATAATTTATAAAGTACATTGTACTTTTATTCAGTGAAAGTGTGGTGAGGAAACTAACACTGCATACTTTTACACCTTTTCTAAATGTTAATAATTCCATCCTTTCTTGTCGAATTCTCTTCTATTTGATTGAATGGATTATAATAATTAAAGGTAAATTTCAATTTCAAAAGTAATCTGATGTAATTTCTGATCTCGCTATAAAAGGAAAATTATTTGATTACCATTCCCACTATTTGAGATATATTATTAATATTCATATTGTAGTAGATACGAATACACTTAATTCGTACTGCTATCCTTAATTTTCCGTATCTTAAAATATTTGATATTTAAATCCCAGCGCCATCTTTAAATCCCCCATCTGAGTAATTTCCTCTAAATACGATTCTCCTGTATTTACTGTTTCCTTTGGCAAAGCAATATCTGAGGAATGTGTTGCTATTTGCTGTCATTACTGTCCATAAAAGAATAGAATAAGTAAATTATAATTGTTTGATTTTACTACAACTTATCGGTTCAATATCAGTTGGGTGTTGGGAAGTTGGACAACGCCTCTTTTGTTTTTAAAAATTTAAGCAGTTTCAATAATTCTCTAACATACTTAAATGTATAAATTTATAGCAGAATAAAATAGGTTTACTGCAAATTCAAAAAGTGTCAAAATATAACATTTTCTACGGAGCTAAGAATTTCCTTTATATATGCAGTCCCCCGTCAGTTGGTTCTACTTACAGATAATAATCAATCCTACATCCTACAATTGCTTTAACTTCGGCTTGCGGAATGTAAAATAATATATGCCGATAAGATTAATACAGTCGGACCTCTATTTAACGAACCTCTATTTTGCGAATTTCTCTATTTTGCGAACTTTTCTTTGGAACCAAGAACATTTTGCTAATTCTTCGTAAAATAACCTCCAAATAGCGAAGTGCATTTTCTATTTAACGAACTTTTTCGTGGTATCTATATTTTTTTTTTTTTTAATGTTTTTATTATTAATATTCCCTTAGAGGAAATGAAAGAAATGTGGATACAGCTGAGGGAAAAGAAGAAATTAACGATGATGTGCTGATTGATGATTATATTTCACTTGATTTGGAAGTTGAAACCTCGGAAACACTAACTGAATCGGATATTTCGGACAGTATGAAAAATAAAAACAATACAGCAATGAATTGCGATGAAGATGAAGATGATGAAAATGGGAATGATCATGATGGAGAAATCAACAAACCTTCGTATGATGAAATGCTAAAATCATTGGAAACAATCCGACGTGGATTACAATTTGAAGAAAATACTGAAGGGGTTTTTGGTGCATTGCAAAGATGCGAGACGTACTATGAGCGAAAACACTTTACCAAAAAAAAAAAAAAAAAACTCAGGCAAAATTAACAGATTTTATTAGTAAAATTTAAGTACGCATGTGGTAATGTATGTTTTATGTCATTAAAATTATTACTTTTTTTAATAATACTGAATAATAACAGGTGAATCTCTATTTAACGAATTTTCCATATAATGAACTTTTGGGGGGAATTTAGCGACTTCGTTAAATAGAGGTCCGACTGTATATACTTTAAAATAAGTTTATAAGGAATATTGAGTAGACATTTCTAAGTTATCTAATGTGAAATGCCCTGGTTCTAAAGTCTTACAAACAAATTTTAAATTAAAAATCTTAAAAATAAAAAAATAAATAATTTTCAAAATGGATTAAAAGCTTAAATATTTCATGGATAATTTGTCTTAAAATCATCGTCGTAGAAAGTAAGCAGCAAAACCAATTCAAAAGAAATAGAGAAACTTAACGTGTCGTGAAAAATGGTTAACCTTTTCGAATATTGCTATTTTTATCATTAAAATAAATTGTAATAAAAGTCTTTGAAACTTATCTTTCGAAAAATTAAGTTTCCCAATGCTTTCTTGTAAATTTTTTATTACTAACGATGTTTTAAAAGTTATTTAATTATTTAAAAAAAATTTAAGTAATTTTTTTTATTTTTTTCTGTTGTAAGTTCACTTTTTTTCAGTAATTCCTCTATCAAATTATAAAAAGTTCAACAAAAAATTATGTTTTAAAACCGTTAAAAGAAAACAAAAAAAAAAAAAGGTTTCCAGTTTTTTATAATAATTTATTCAAGAAGAATTTACAGAATTAAATTAAATTTACTATCCTATTATAAATTAACTGTACATTCATTCCCTTTAAGTGTGACGTCATTATTTACAACTCGGGATCTCATAGTTCCGTTCCTTGACAACAGATGGCGTTAGTAGATTGATCGCTCAGGGATATCGGGAGTAACTCTTCAACCTGAAAACATACAGATTTTAATTATTTAATGAAATAAAATAACTTAAAAAGTAAGAAACTATCTTATCTTTATTATTATTTTTTTTTAAATATAGATATTTTAAGCTTACAGTGCATTGAATAAGATTAATTAACATAAATTCGTATTTTTACATTATTTGAATTGTAGTATCTATTCAATATTGGTTTTGCTTTCAATATTACGCTATTTCGATAAATAAGGACAATTACAAAATTACAAAGTATTACTTAATGCTGATTCGTGAATTTTATTCATTATGAGCTTTCTTCTTCCATACAATTTATAAGAGATTACAGAGCAACGAATTAAAATTCGTAACCCTTTGATTTTTAACTTTATCGTTAAAGTGTCGTTAAAGTCGAAGAAGAATAATTGTGTTAATGAAAAATACATTAATAGGACATAAAGAATCCATTCGTTTTGGTACAGGATACAGATCGGATTTTATATAAATCTATTTAAAAACGACCTAGAAAACACATGAGATTATTAATTCCCAATCTTTTCTGAATTTTTCCAAACCCTTTCAAGCGTTTAACTTTTATCCACAGTTCCAACCAAAAAAAAAAAAGGTTACCATATACAATTCGTAATTTCTGTAGTTAAATGTAGTTTTCTAGTCATTTGATGAGAATGATATTATCGTATTTTTTATAACGAAAACCCTACAGGTTCGAGAAATGATAGATGGAAAATGTAGTCTTAGATAACATTTTAATTTTTTTTATATAAAAATTATTATTTATTTCGTTAAGTTAACAAACTTACCAAGGATGGCTTTTCCTCCGGTTTTGTAGCTGTAAGTGTGGGAGGCAATGGGTCCAGTGCGGGAAACAGCAACATGACCATTACCGAAGGGTTGGACGTAACCGTAATCAAAGTGGGCATTGTCAATGTAACCAAGACCATGTCCATAGCCAAGACCATGTCCGTAGCCAAGACCATGTCCATAACCAAGACCATAGCCACCATAGCCACCATAGCCAGCATAACCACCATAAGCCACAGGGGCTACGGCTCCATAGCCAACAACTCCACCAGCAAAAGCTCCACAAACGCACACAGCCAAAAGAACAGCGAACTGAAAAAGAAAACAAAAACCAATCAGTGAACATCTTGAACCAATTCACGTAATAACCGACATAACATCTTTGACTGAACTCTCTTAATACTTTTTTTTTCTCTTTGAATTAAGGATTTAATTTCAAAGTATTTAACTTCAATTTCTACAAAACACATTGAAAAGGGCGTGTATTATTTTTTGTACTGAATTGAGAATCTGTCTGTAGGGATGTGAATAAGAAATACAGTCATCTACACGATTCACACAATAAAATGCAGAATAGTAAAGAATTCTTTATACTTTTAAAAGAATAAGTGAATTACAGTGTTTAACATACAGGAGATAACGAAGATATAAATTTTGCAAAATGTAACAACATTTAATGCAATATCATTATATGTTTAGAGAAGTTCTCTTTCTCAAATGTACGCTTTCGCTTTATCTTTCTCATATATGTGAAACTTTGCCAGCACAAAATAATAGACATCCTATTTTAGAATTGCCACTAATTTAAAGGCAAACATAAAATTCTAGGCAGTTATTTATTAGATTAGGTCTTTTAATTAAACTTAAAATAGTGTTCTTAAATAGAGAAGAAAAATTTTGAATATGTTTTAAATCTAAAACTTCTTAAAACGCCATTAATCCATAAATCTTCACACATTTATGTGTAGTATGAAGCCAGTAGGTGGATGTTGTTAAGTAAATAAAGAATGTGTGAAGATTTATGGATTAAATCTATTCAAATGAAGTGAAAGGGAAACGTTTGAGAATTTTATGTGAAAACAAAATAATAAGGAAAAAAATATCTTTGGACGAATTTAAAAAGAATCGGGGCTGACCGATCTATGCAAGCGGAAATTTTTGAAATAAAAAAGTTTTACAATTAAAATATAATTAATAAAAAGAAAAGTGAACTTGGCTTAGAGAAACAAACTTTACTGATATCTTATTTTAATATTAAGTTAATTTGTAAGGTTTCTGTTTCGAATTATTATAAATGTATTTAATAACAGATAAATCGCAGATATGTTTGCCTTGTGATATTTTTTTTCAAAAAATATATATAAAATCGTATATAGAATCGTACATATATTCTTGATTGAAATAGTAATAAAAAAACAAAGCAATAAACAACAACAAATATATATAGGAAAAAAATACGTTTCAGAAATTGAGCAATATAAGAATATGATTTTTAAAATAAATTTTTCACATTAACAATTCAAATAATAAAATTGAATTTGAAAATTATATTTATTAGTATCACTCATTTTATCATCTGATGTCAACTATAGACAGTTTATTAATTGTTATAAATTAATAATAGCATTATTATTATTCATTTGTCAAAAGCATTATTTGTAAAATAATTAAAAATGTATTAATAATATTATTTTAAATAATAAATAATTTAAAATAATTTTATCACACAGCACTGGTC
>JAFIDM010067912.1:0-24386 GCA_023159025.1 Thereuonema tuberculata
CAGAAATGCGCCAGGCTTAATGTAATAATCTACATCTTCTGAAGAAGTCCAGAGGTATCGGACTGAAGCTTTGAGTAAATCTCACCCCCAAGTGCGAAAATTCCTCAGACAATAAGTTTATCCATCATGAAAAATATATTTTACTATCTTATTAAGCAGAATACAATTTGCGGTTAGTACTAACCAAGAGGGGAACTGAGGGGAAATTACCTTTTTTGGACACATTATTAATATAATCAGTTATGAACATTATAAAAAACCATACCAAAGCAACCACATGCTGAACTTTGAGTCAAACCACAGAGTCTCTACTAAAAAAGAAATAATTTTCAATAACTTAAGAAGAATAACATCCTACACACAAGACAAGAGGAAAGGGAAGATCAATAATTTAATGGAGAACTTGGAAATGAATGGTTACCCGAGAGGTTTTATAAAATCAGGTATGGATAAATTCTTTAGTAATGAAAAAATGAGGACAGTGGAGAAAAATAAAACAGATAAAATTACCAATTACAAATTAATTAGACTTGCTATTGGTTTCACAATTGATAGTTACGTAAAAAGAGTGTTGGAAGAAAACAATGTTAAAACAGTGTTTTAGAAAGGGAACGTATTAAAAAGAAAGCAAGAAAAAGATCAACAAGTTATACAAAATAGGAGTGATTTACACTTTGGAATGTAGGGACTGGGGGGGATTGTACATAGGAAGTTCAGACAGATCGTTTAAAGAACGGCTAAGGGAGCATACTAATGCTTGTAGAGACAATATATCAGAACTGTCGGACTGGGCGTACCACACAATAAATTTAGCCCATAACCCGGTTCCTATTATTGATATCATCTATGTATCCCAGGATGAATCAGAAAGATTCATTTTAGAATCGGGTTTTATCAATTTGACTGATTGTATTAACAAAATTAAAGTGTTGAAAATGAATCCTATTTCTTTCAGTTTTTTTTGAAAAAATTACAAAAAAAAATAAGATTTTGAAACAAAAACTGAACTTGGCATAATTGAAAAATGATATATATTTTTTGTTTCTATTTTGTTAAGAAAAAATGAGCATTCATACTTTGTTATAAGTATATAAGTTTGTTTTTGTTAAGGAAGAATGGTATTAGTATCATTGGAAAAGCTTTACGTGTACTGTGGAAACTTGATGACATAGATAGAGCCGTACACCTGTATAATACCAAAAATAATTTAATCAAAAATTATTAAAAAAATCACAACAGTTTCGCTAGCGAAATGTTTTCCACTTGAAAAAGCCAGCTCTCGCTAGCGAAACTGTTGTGATTTTGTTAATAATTTTTGATTAAATTATTTTTGGTATTATACAGGTATACGGCTCTATCTATGTCATCAAGAATGGTATTAGGTTTAATAGTTTTTGTTGCCCAAGAAAGATTGGGTCATGAATGATTCCATGATTATTTGTTTTGAATTCTGTTTTAAGTGTTGAGAGAAATCTTAGATTTTCTCTTACACTTTCTGTATTTTTTCCTGAAGAAAACTTCTGCTGAAGAAGTAGAAATATTGATAATTAAAGATGTTTATGATGAAGAAGAAGTTATTACGTGTTCTTTGAGGTGTTAAATTTATCCAAGTTATTTAAAATAGAATCTTTAGATTTATTAATTTTTCAAAAAGAGATTGATCATGTAATAATTCTTTAATTTTGTTAAAATAAAATTGTTTTCAAATAATAGTCAAATTGTGTGCTTTATCTGTGGTAGTGAAAATGTAATTTTTGTGATAAATAGAAATAGTTTTTTTAATTTTAAGTAAATTAAATTTATGATTTATAGAACTATTAACTCTATCATATGACGTATGTTTAATGTTATTAATTTTAGATATTAAATTAAGTTTCCACTCAATGAAATTTTCATAACATAAGTTATATTTAAACTGGTTTCCAGTATAAAATTATTTATATCTTTAATAAATATATCAATTAATTGTTTAGATTTTTTTTTGTATTTAATCTATAGTTAATTCCTAAATTTAAAAGAACTTTTAAAGTAATATCTTTAATAAAATTTATATCTCCTGTTACAATATGAAAATTTCCTTTATATTTATTATTATATAATTCACATTGACAATCAGAATTTGTATTAGAACTTGAATTAGTTTTATAATTACAAATGAATTTTCGAATTGGTATTTTATATTTATAGATGGGCATTAAATATATATCTAGAGGAAATTTAGATCTAATATAGGAATTATATATATACACTCACTTTCCTGACTAACTTTATTTACAAAAAACAGAGTGCTCCATATATATATGGGGTTTGGATTCCCAGAGACAAAAAAACCAATCTCACCTCTGTCCGCCTGTGCTAAGGTTCAATCAGGTGAGATATCGATTCTGAGAACTGTCGATGCCCTATGATCTTTTGACCTTAATTCCAGGAACAGCCCCACGATGCTAGATAATCTCTTAATTCCTTGACCTTTTGAACCATGCATCAATATGCTTTCGTAGTTATTGTCAATAAGTAAAAAAAAAATGCACAAACGAAATAATATAGTTTCACGCACCCTGAGCCATCATCTGGGAAATCTTCGACAGCTGTTTCAGCCTTATTAGGGTTCATCAGCTAAATTTACCTTTGCTGATAAGCTCAAATTGCGTGTTAAAGTTATGGACGCCATCTCGCACCCGTGAGTGGCAGTTTTAACTAAAATTCCCGAAGGAAAATATCCGTTAGCCGCAAAGGAATTTAAGGGAGGATGTGATGCACAGTTATTTTCCCTGTTGTGTGCTTTGGTTAAAGATGGCGTCCTTAACTTTATCACTCCCTTTGTTAGTCCAGGGAAATTAGACAAAAAAGTGGCCGAACCCGGACATTTGAATCCTCAAGCTGAAAATTGGTAGAAATGTTGAGATTAGTGTTCTGATTGATTTCCCAAAATTCCCAAAAAATCCATCTTGGGGAAAATCCGCCATTTTGAAAAAAACCGCCTCCATCGTGGATTTGTCGAGTTTTAAGCATAGCGACTGAACCGAGTGTCTGATTGTATTCGTTTTTGCACCAAATTACTTAATTCAGGCTGCGCTCTCATCTAAAACACTAAAATTAATAATTATAGACCAATTTTGGTGCTTGAGAAAAAATAATATTTATTTAAATGCGACAAACGAAAATTGGTCTAAATTTATAATAAATATTATCGTAACATACAAAAAAATGAATCAAAGAAGACTTCATAACACAAGACGTGAAGTACAGGCAAAAGCAGCAATACAAATACATTATGAAGGGTAAAAGTTAGGTAGCTTATTTCGTGTTGTCACTGGAGCTCGACTGGCTGTTCACTCACTGGCGAAAATCTTTCACTCACTGGTAATGCATGATCTGAACAATTGTAACCTAAATTAGCGTCGATTTAATAACAGTAAAAAGTAGTCTTTAAATTTTGCAGTTATTTACCGTTACTATGACAACACGTCGGCCAAAGGTTCAACGTCATCATCGCTATCCGAGTCACCGTAGTCCATACAATGTGTGCAGCCATGTCCTGCGCAGTAGCCGCACATGCTTGTGCAAATACGGTTTAAAACCGTGTCTTCTTCACCCGCGTCTCTTCTCGCAACCACAGTTACAGTTGCAGGATATGATGTTCGGTATCCGCTCCGGTGCTGGTTCTTCTTTAGTTGGAATGGGTGTCAGCTGACTTGCATGATTCATCCATCCCCACTCTGCTTCCGGCAGGCGATTCCCCATCCAAACCTAGAATTATTAGTTGACGACCTCCACTGTCTCCCTTAAACAAGCTTGAACTTCTTGAAAGATCCCTTTGTGCCTTTTCAGAACGGAGCAGAAGTGGTATTACATCCACTGATTTTCCACGTACTTCACATACTGGAGACAGATGTGGCTGAAATTCCCTGGACGCGCCCACACAACCCGGTGCAGGAGGAACTGTAAACTCTGCGTTCACTGGAAAGTTTGTCTTGGACGGCGCTATCTCTTCTAAAACGTTGATCAATCCAGACATAGTGCGTTTCCGCATCAACATCCCGTCAAACACCGCTGGAGGCCTTGCTGCAAGCTCATATGTCAGGTACTTCTCGAGGTCAACATCGTCACGCACAACACAGCAATCGGTGAAAAAGTTGGTTAGGGTTGACCTGTGATTGATTTCCTTGCTTGCAAACCACGGGAGAGAGCCTCTTCACAGTTAACTGTATCGTCGGCTACTATACCGGTAGTCAAGAACATTAGAAGGTTCGTTGAGTCGTTAAAAGGATGGTGGGACTGGAGCCAGTCTACCATCTTGCGAACGTCTGCCTTATCTCTCACTTGCGAAGACTCTCCTAGCTCCACATGTTGGTCGGAGGTTTCGGCGAAGACTCCACAAAATCTTTCAGTGGCGTCGATTACATGTGCAGATGAAGGCATTGCACAAACCCATCCAGCAATGACGTTATCCGTCATTCCACGTCCATGTGTGAGTCCACCCGCCGTCTTCATGTTTCTCATCAACACTTGCTCTATAGTTATATCGGTCCATATGCCTGACCAGAACTTTGCAGATCTCCTGACAGTGAAGCAGCCTTCCTTAACAAATTGCTGGAACTCCAAGGGAGTCATAACATCCTCGAGCTGAGATGTCCCGCAGAGTGGAAATACGGAATCATTCTTTGGACACATAGCAAGTGAAGAACCCAAACTCCAAAACGTTCAGCTCTGACACACAGACGCATGATGCCAACCATCTTAAAAGAATCGCACCCACAGCTTCGCAGTGAGCCGTCTAGATGAAAAGAGGGCTTTCAGCTTTGCTTCGAACAACTCTGCTGGCTGGACGATGTACTCTGACGACAAAACATCATCCACCGAAGTCGTTCCAGAGTGTGGTCTGAGTGTGTTCGTTTCAAGCGATCGCTGAGAAGAGAGTCTGCGTCTTGTATATCCTGAATATCGCCAAAGACAGCTGCATCAGAAGATGTGCGCGGACAGCTAGAGCGTAGGCATGGCCGTTTACCATCTCGGTCACTGTGTTCTTTGCATACACCGTCTTCCACAATTCTTCCAAGCATGATAGCCAAACACTGTGCCAGTTGAGCCATGCGCAAACTCGGCTAATTTAAAACTTGCTCATTGGCGCATCTTTTTTTTGTTTTGTTTTAAAACTGCAGTTAGGAGGGTTTTTATCAACAACGACAGCTTTTTAAACAGGCTGTTCAATGTTTAATTTGTTTCATTCTAGGTTCCAGTTTGGATGGGGAATCGCCTACCGGAAGCAGAGTGGGGATGGATGGCTCATGCAGTTCAGCTGACACCCATTCCAACTAAAGAAGAACCAGTACCGGAGCGGTTACTGAATATCATATTCGGCAACTGTAACTGTGGTTGCGAGAAGAGATGCAGGTGCAGAAGAAACGGTTTTCCCTGCGCATGTATGTGCGGCTTCTGCCCAGGACATGTCTGCACAAAACGTTTGGACTGCTCTAACTCGGATAGCGATGACGACGTTGAATCTTTGGCAGACATGTTGTCGTAGAAACGTTAAATACCTACAAAATTTAAAGAACACTGTTTTACTTGTCTTAAATTGACGCTAATACAGGTTATGTTTCTTCAGATCATGCATTACCGTCAAAGATTTTGGCCAGGCAGATTAGTGAACAGGCAGTCGAGCTCCAGTGATAACACGAAACAAGCTATCTAACTTTTACCCTTAATAATGTATTCTATTGCTGCTTATGCCTATATTTCACGCCTTGTGTTATGAAGTCTTCTTTGATTCATTTTTTTATGTTATAATAACATTTATTATAATTTTAGATCAATTTTCGTTTGTCGCATTTTCATAATTATTATTATTTCTCAAGAACCACAATTGGTCTATAATTATTAATTTTTAGTGTGTCGTAAGGTAATGCAGCCTGAATTACGTAATTTGACGCAAAAACGAATAAATTCAGACGCTCGGTTCAGTCGCTATGCTTAAAACTCGAAATATCCACGATGGGGGCGGTTTTTTCAAAATGGCGGATTTTCCCCAAGATGGATTTTTTGGGAATTTTGGGAAATCAATCAGAACACTATTCTCAACATTTCTACCAATTTTCAGCTTGAGGTTTCAAATGTCCGGGTCAATGTCTAATTTCCCTGGACTATGTGATAAAGGGTAAATCTGGCTGACGAAGCCTAAAAATAAGGCTGAAGCAGCTGTTCAGGTTCCTCAGATGATGGCTCAGAGTGCATTTGCACATTTTATGAGTTATTGCCTGTATAAATATAATTATTCATGATATTATATAATATCAAATCTAAAACACTAACAAATAGAATTACTTCTGATTAAACGTATTGGCAGAAATTGCTTTTATGCAGTTTTTTAACAATTATAATTATTCAAGTCTGTTATACAATCCATTCTAAGCTTAAATTGCCAAATATAAAAATGTAAAAATGATTCCAATTCCTATGGGAATTTTATCGCACTCTCGTTCTAATTCAACGTCCAATTGAAAAAGATTTCAAATATAAAAGTTAGATGGTTCTTAGTTCTTGAATTTCAATAAGATCCAACCAGCGCATGTGTTCAAAAGTTACCAGGTAGGAAGAAGGCACACACATAGACTGACTAATTTGATGAGTTTCATTTGAACCTATTGGAAAGTAGGTTAAAAATATCAGCTAATAAATTATCATGTTAATTAATGAAAATTTAAGGAAAGGTTAACATGTTTAATTTAATTTTCCTTCCAATCTATTTTAGTTCCTAGACTATTTTAATTTTAATGGGAACAAGGAAATTGTGATTCTAATCTTTAAGCAAAATATCCATCATTGAAAGAAATTAGATGAGGGAATGAATATTAACATAAGTACAAGGTGGCCATAAAATAACTTTCCCTGTTTGGAGGCATCTTCAACAACAACTAATGAACGGAATGAAACCATAATTCATATTTAGCCTATTGAGGGCATGCGGAGAAGAATTCTGCAAAAAAAATTAGTACCAAAAGTCGCCGATAACAGAAAATTTGGCATTGTAACCAGTAAATTGGTGAATAATTACAATGAACGCACGCAAAAAGGGTTATGAAAGTTTATGAGCATACAATACAGTAATGAATGGAGTTTGAAACTCAGAAAATGTTCTGAAACAAAACAATAATCTCTAAACAACAATCTTTAATCATCAATTGTTTGTTAACAATCTGTTATCAACATTTAGACATTTATCAATCATTAGGGTCCTTTGGACCACGTGCAACAATTTCAATGTGCTGACCTTTCCTGTATATAACATATTGCATCCGGTGTATGACGTTCTCTACTGCTGCGCGTAAAGTGTCAGTTTGGATGTTTGTAATAGCCCTTCGTAGGTAATCTTTCAGCGAATATAGATTTGTAACGCCACCAGTATATACAATGGATTTCAGGTACCCCCATAACAAAAGTTACATAGGGTTACGTCCGGGGAATGGGGCGGCCATTCCATCGGAAATTATTTACTAATAACCCTCTCATTCTCGAAATGCTGGCATAATAGGTTCTGTACTGCACGAACAATATGTGGTCGTGTTCCATATTTCATATAACATGTCGAGTGTGAGCATTGTCTTTGTTGAAATTCAGGAATGACAAATGTTTGTAGCATTTGCAGATATCTCTCTCCATTAATGATACAGGTAACAAGATCTGTAGGAGTCACAGTCTCAAAAAAGTATAGTCCTAATATGAACTCTGTCGTGAATCCACACCACACACTTACTTTTGGAGAAAGCAGTGGTACTTGATGAATCACTGAGGGACGTTCAAATGCCCAGATTCAGCAGTTTTGAGTGTCGACTGACCCATTCAGATAAAAATGAGCCTCATCTCCCCACAATATGTTCCAAGCCAATCATTGTTGATATCCATTTGGGCAAGAAATGTTAGCGCGAAAGTCAGGCGCTTATCATAATCTGTAGGTTTTAGTTCTTGCACACGACTGATCTTATACGGATACAAATGAGGCATTTTCCAGAGAGTCCCATAAGGCATATCGGTTTGGCGAGCTATTGTACGAGCGCTTGGACCACTACTAGTCCCTGTGTCGTCGAACACTGCAGTGGCAACATCTGTTACTGTGTTGTCTGATACTGGTTTTCGTCCTCAGCCGGCTCTCACTCCTAGCGATCCAGTTTCCTAGAATTTATGAATCATAGCTCGCAGTGCTACAGCAGATATTAGACTTTTACGTAGGTTATGAAGCCTTCGAAAGTCTCTAAGAGCCGCCTCTGCATTGCACTCTTTAGTGTAAAACAGCTTTACAAGTAACGCACGTTGAGGTAAGATAGGCCGCCTATTGAATACAACTCAACAGTTCATCGACGAACTGCTTGACTAAACGTTCGCTCTTCCCTTTTTAAAAGGACTGAGTAGCGCTGCTGTCACTTCTGCACTAGAAATTTGCATAATCTACGTTTAGAGTGACAGCAGCGCCGAATTTTCTCCTATCGGCATAATAATAATAATAATTAATAGTTTGGTAATATTTTTTTTTTTGCAGAATTCTTCTCCCAAGCCCTCAATAGACTATACCTGAATTTTGATTTCATTCCGTTCATTAGTTTTCGCTGCAGATGCCTCCAAACAGGGAAAGTTATTTTCTGGCCACCTTGTATTTTGCTTTGTGCTATTGTTATACATTCGGTAATCGTAGGATTATTTTATCTTAAAACTTGAATGTAACTGATACGTAATTTTAGTGGTTCGAATGAAATCAAATGTACATAAGCGATTCAACGAGGAAGATCCGTAGAAGTTAAAAGTTTGAATTTTGATTTTTTTGTGAATTAACGCCATAAAATATAAGTGACAATCAAAATCATTGCAATAACAATATGTCCAATTTAAAAGTAAGACTTAAAGTAAAGCCTTTCTTTTACAGGAACTTATATGGGAATACGAACAACAAAATTCAAAGAATTACACATTGAAGACAGCAAGCAAAATTTTCTTAAGCAATGTCTTTGGTAAGTAGTGGACAGTAAGTAAAATTATTGGTATACCGAGATAAAAATAAGAAAATTATTATGTTTGATTTAGAACAAAAATAATTTAAATAAGAAGTTATAAAGTTATTATTTTATAATCTATATTACTAAAATCTTTTATTTCTCTGTCCGGCGCAATTTCCTGTGAGAATGGAAAATGTAAGTAATTTTTACAATGAAACGACGGGAATCGAACCTGCAACCTTCTTGATCCGAAGTCAGACGTCTTATACATTAGGCCACCGGGACTAGAGCTCACTTTATTCTGTTTTTTCGACTTATGTGTCCTTCCCATTCGCCCCATTAAATAATGAATGTATTCAACCTGTTTCTTGAATCTCAAGATTGTTTATTTATTTCGGATCCGTCTATTTATTTGTAATTCGAAAATGACAATTAAAACTATAATTGCCGAAACGTTGCAATATTTTAAATATAATATTCTTACTTAACCAAATCTATGTGATATAGAAAAACAAGCGCGCGTACACGGGAAATGGCCTAGTTTTATTATATTTATAATTGTACTGCGGATGGGAATTCTCTTGTAAAGGAATGATGAGAGAAAACCATGAAGGCGGTTCTGGCATTACTGATGAATTTCCAACATTTTATCTTTTAAGGCATTTAAGACTAAGTTTTCAATATGAATTTGTGAAGCAAGTGGAAATAAAATTGAACTCCCATACTCTAATTTTTCAACCTATTACGTCGTTATATTAAAAAGAGAGAGATCGATAAGGAGAGGTAGATATATTTAAAAATCAGATTAATAGTTCTAAAACAAAAGATTAGTAGATAGATTAAAAAAAATTAATCTTTTGTTAAAGAACTATTAATCTGATTTTTAAATATGCTCACCCCCTTCTATCACCCATTTATCAGTGTCCAAGAGTTACCGAGTTGCGAATTTGTTTTAGTTAATAAAACATTTAATATCACTCAGCCCATATTTTTCCTTCAATTCACATCTTCTTCTTAACATAATTGTAAGTTAAATACTTCTTTAACATCTCAAAATATATTCAAAATTTCTTTAGTAGTATCAATGGTAACAATGCTGATATAAAGTTTAAAATGGAAGAAGAGGAGGAAGGTAAACTAAATTTTCTTGACATATGTCTGATAAAAAAAGAAAAATAGTAATCTATACCTTAAACATTATCATAAAGAGTTTCAGAGTGATCGTACATTAAGTTTCAAATCTGGCCATAGCACCACAATAAAAAAGAATATTATTGACAACTACATTCAAAGATTAGATAGAAATTCCAGTTGCAATTTGGACTTTGAAAAAGAGTTAAGGAATATGAAAGTGGTATTAAAGAAAAATGAATTTGATGACAAGTTTATAAATAAAGTGATAAAGGATTATGACAAGATTAAATTTAAAGAAATGGATAAGTATAATAATAAAAATAGAATAGAAATCCATTACTTGAACAATAGAAGCTGGGATTTAAAGAAAATTTGTAGGAAATATGAAATAGATGTAACATTTGAGTATAATAACAAATTAAAGAATATTTTATGCCAGAGAATGATCAAAAAGCAAACATGGGTTTAATTTAAGAAATAGAGTGCCTAAATTGCAATATACTTTACGTAGAAGAAAGCAAAAGAACGACCCATGAAAGAGCCCTGAATTACGTATATTGTATTATAAATAAATTAGGAGATAAATAACACGTAGCAGAGCATTGTTCTCAAAAGGGTCACTGTATTAGGGATGAAGTTAAAATTTTAATGTTAGAATTAAGATAGCAAAACTAGGAAATTATTAGAAAGTTTAATAATAAGAAACAGGAAGAATATAAATTTTAATAAAAGTAATGGTTTAGAAATCGAGGATGTTTTGGTAAAATTAGTTAAAAATAAGTTAATAAAATGTGTAAACAAAAGCAAAAAAACCGTAATAATTGAAGGATTCAAACAATTATAATAATAACGTTTATTTTCAGTTATATTATTGTTTGTAGGTTTTAATGATGTAATCGGATTATTGCTAACTATGTCCAATTAATTGAAGAATTCGAAAAATTATAATAATATTTATTTTTAGTTACATGATTGTTTGTAAGTTTAATGATACAATTTGATTATTGCTAACTATGTCTAAGATATGTATTGATATCACCTGATAATTTATTGTTTTGTCAAACAAACTTGAAAAAGGAAGTAAGTAGTATTCTTCCGAAAATTCGGTTTAAATATATTTTTTAATATAATTTGAGATGTGAAAGAAGTATTTATGTACAATCACTCAGCCCATTTAATATCACTCCTTGAGAAATCTGTATTTCTGTCCAGCTATCAGTTGTTCCATGTGTAGAAAAGATAATGAGCCCTTGAAATATCTTAAAACATTAGCATATGATCTTTGTAACTGTTTTATCTAAAGTTTTAATTTTACGTGCGCTATTAGTCCATTATATATTCCGCCGTCGCACAAGCAATGTTAAAATTTTTTAAAACATTAAAAAATTTAAAAAAATTAAAAATGAAACTACTAGTTTTGATTTCTTAATTAATCGAAGTCATCATCTGGTGCTTGGAAATAAAATAAAAGTGAATTATGTAGCCTTGATCTTTCATCATTCAGAGGGCGCTATTTCTATGACGTAGGAGGAAAGTTCATTACTGCTTGAGGGGAGTAGGACGCTTCATAATAAAGAGGCATGCTCAGCTTATTGGGAGGGTAATGTTATTATTTTTTTTTTTTCAAGCATCCAGATGATGACTTCGATTAATTAAGAACTCGAAACTAGCAGTTTCATTTTTAACTTTTTAAAAAATTTTTAATGTTTTTAACAATTTTAACTTTGTTTGTGCGTCGGCGGAATGTGTAATGTTTTATATAAAATAAGCTTTTTTTTATCTTATTTTAAATTAACCTTACAAGAACTTTGACTATTATGAAACCCTGAAAATGTTGTGGACTAGATAAGAAATATTCTAGAAATATATATTTCACTGTTAACTTCTCGCCTAGGTATTTTCGTCAGTCTAAAAAAATAATCAATATAGTTTAGCCTATCATTATAAAAGGCCAGATTTGTAATTCTCCTAATAACAAATGTATAGTTACTCACGAAAGTTAAAAACTACCTAAAAAAACCTAAGTGATGACTAAGTGATGATAGCATATTACACTTTTTTAATCGTCAACTTGTGTGTCGGCGATTTTAGTCATTTGAATTATTTAGCACATGTTAAAAAACAACTTAAACTAAGTAATTTTCAGTAAAAAAAGTTTTATAAAACTTCATATTGTAATACTGATAAAATTTCGATTCCGAATAGTTATAAAACTTATTTTGGAAAAAAAATCATGAAACTTATATTGTTTTGTGAAATTTACTTCTGGAAATTGGATACGTTACTCCATGAGTTTCTTTCGCCTCAGGGGGTGCAATTAATTTGTGAAATCCTACCAAAATTGTTGAGTTAACTTGTGTGAATAATAAAAAAAAGGGGCGCCCCTTGCTGTTTAATTACAATAATGTTTTTCGCAGGATGTTGGACGAGTTAACATTTGCGGAATAATCTGTATGGAAACACGTTATTTAGCAATCCGAGCCTGTTACGTGGTATCTTCTTGAAATACTTTGTAAGCTTTCTCTACAGAAGTTTGCAGAGTGTGTTCTCTAGCCAGTTCATACCAGATCTCTTCGATTTTAGAGTGTAAACGTCCCTCATAATTTTTATGAATTGCAGAAATCGTCCCCGTTTCTTGGATTTTTTCTAAACGTTCTCTGGACAGGATCAAACAGGACTTATTAGCAAATGAAAGCCATCTTACTACCCAATCTTACTATAAAGTTATTTACATTTTTTTATCACTTATAAAATAACCTTATAAACTAAAAACAAAATAACAGTGTCTTTCTTTAGTCAATCTGGATCAGAACGCAAATTTATCAGAACATTCAGACAGAACAGAACCCTCTTAATCTTGTCCACTAAGGCGTGCGTCATAAATTCTGATAAATGAGAGGCATCAATATCGTATAATCTGATCTAATCAACACATGTTGTAAGCTATTCTTATTTCTTTTAACGATATTTCTCCTTTAGTGAAAGGTAATTGAAAGACTGTCTTTGCTCTTTATTTCGTCAAAGCATTTGGTTCGTTTCATTAAAAATTAAAAAAAAAATTGAGCTATAGTTGATTATAAATTCAAATAAGTACTTATAACCTTTCTTTTAGATGTAGAATTTTTAACGTGTGTGAGATTTGATGGTGAAGTTTTAAAAAAGGCCAGATACACACACAATCATTAAAAAGCATGGAAATACATTAAAATCACGACCGGGTTTCAATGGGACCTGCTGATCTTTTTCAAGCGAATTTCAACCAGATACAAGCTGTTTATAACCAAATTTGAATCTATTTGAACTGAGTGCAAAAATGTTGTCCCCTTTACGTCCTCTGGTGTCGATAATTTCTGATAATAATTTAACTATTGTGCGTCTGGCCTTTTTTAAAACTTCATCATCCTTTCTTTTCTTGATTTGGTATTAGAAGTGAAGCCAACCTATCAGAAAATGATGCAGAATTATTATGCTGTCACATTGCAACAACTGGTGTTTGGAACAGGGGAAGCAGAAGTCATAATTAACAAATGGATAGAAGAACAAACAAATCATCTAATCAAAGATATTTTCCCGGTTGGATCATTAAAGAGTGGTAAAAAGAAAAATAACCTTTCCTGTCTATTTGAATAATCTTGGTGAATTTATAAGAACGAAGAAGGAAAGGATCTTCAATAATAGTTCTGAATTTTTCTTTTTGTTTCAGACACCAGATTTGTTTTGGCAAATGCTATCTATTTCAAGGGCACTTGGCAAAAATCGTTTGATAAGGAAAGTCCTGATTTTCCATTCTTTCCTCGTAAAGGAAAATTCTACTTGTTGAACGGAAATTACGTATTAGTGGATATGATGAGTCAGAGAGATATGTTTACTTACCTGGAAGATGCTGATTTAAACGCACAAATATTAATGATGCCATACAGTGGGGAGCGCTTAAGTATGTAAGTATTAGTAATTTTTAGTAAGTATTAGATAGGAAGTTCGTTGAAAAAAGGGTGCTTGAAAGGAACTCCAAAGAAGAAACAGGAGAAAGAATGAAGCACCAGAGACAATTTCGGAAATCGAATCAATTACAGTCAATCAGTCAATTTTGTTAATCCAGGCTTACGAGTTGTAATTAATTTGCATGATTGAAACACGCTATGTTTCTTATTCAGTTCTACAGCAGTAGGGTTGTGGGAGAATTCCGAATTTTAAATTAATTATGTCGGTACATTGTATCACTTCTCTTAATTTCTATTTTAATTTCAACTTATTTTAAGGATTTGGAGTGTTAATTCTTATTCATTGTTTTGCTGTAAACAATATTGTTTGTGGTAGTGTTAAACATCTTCTGCAATATATTGTAGTTATTGCGTGCTCAGGCAGCTACTGCACGCACACGAAACTTTGATATGATGGTAAGAAAAAAAAATCATCGTTACGTTTTTTACGTAAATGATAGTAATGATGACTTTTAATTCGATTTAAATTAATTTTAATTCGATTTGGAATGATTAAATTACAATATATGTTCAGACTCAATGTGAAAGTTGGAATTTAGATCACTGGATGTGTTTCATTCTTGACGGAATCATTGTAATTATATATTCAGAAATAAAATTAAGTATGAGTTGTTAGGGATACCGTTGTTAGGAACTGGGTAAGTTGCAAACCAATTCAGTCAGCTTTGACCTGAATGGAGTGCTGTTTTCTGCAGTTTTTGTAGCCCTAACGTTTTGAATCACGCAAGGCCGTTACTATTGTATGTTCAGAGACAGAATAAAACAACGATTGCTTTGGATAAACCCAAGGAAAACACAGATGTTTTTATCCAAAATGTTACAAGGAGTTAAATGTCGTTTACAATCAAAGGACTTTCTGTTAGGTTTTAGATTAAAACTGATAGGTTTTTAGATTAAAAACTGTTGAATTTAATGCTAAACTTACAGAGCTAATTTTGGTGAATACTCACATTGGCAATAATTTTCTTAACGACCAACAATGAAAGGTTATGTTCATTTTGTTGACTCACGTGCTGATGAACACTCCTCGTGAAGGCATTATTTTCAACACTCCCACTTGCCTTACACTTGCCTTGGTGTCGTTCATCAGCAGGTAACAGGTTGCCTGGTTTTCAGCAAGCCCAAGTCTTTTTATGCACCACCAATGGGCCATTCCAGGGTTGGAATTAACATTGGCTCACAACTCCCACTGCATGGGTGATGTCTGATTTACTTCAGCAGAGAAGAAAATGTTTGTCGTAATCAACATCAGGTTTCTGTGAGCATCGTTTCGCGACGAGCCTCGGCTTGTAGCGATTTACATTGCCATCTTCGTCAGTTTTGACTTTGAATATCCATTTACACTTTATTGCTCTTCGCCCTTTCGGTAGGTCTACAAGCTTCCAAATCTTGTTTTGTTCAATTGATGCCATTTCATTTTTCATGGCTTGTTCCCATTTAGCTTGGTGATCACTAGCTAAAGCTTCGGAAACAGTTTGAGGTTCCGCTGCCAGAAAATACATTATAGGATTTCCAAGAAACTGTCTCGGCTTCGGCGTTCGTTTCGATCGTCTTAGTCCTTTGTCAGCTTGAGCTTGTTGTGGCTCTTCTCCCACTGACTTCTCTGTTCTTAGTCCTTCCTCAGCTCGAGCTTGCTGTGGCTCTTCTCCCACTGACTTTCCTGTTTCAGCCTCATTTGGTTCAATTGAATCCTTGACTGTTTCTTGATGATGGATTACATCAACACTGAGAGGAGTTTCGTGAAATGTAACGTCCCTTGATACTATAATTTCACGATAATTGTTTGCTTTGACTAATCTGTAGCCTTTACTTTTACAGCAGTAACCAACTAGGATGCATTCGACAGCTTTATCGTCGAGTTTTGTCCGCTTGTTGTTGGGAACATGCGCGTATGCTTTCGATCCGAAAATGCGCAGGTGGGCCAAGTTGGGTTTTCGACCAGTCCATACCTCTTCTGGAGTTTTTCCGTTGACAGCTATGGTTGGTGATCTATTTTTTAGATATACTACAGTATTTGTAGCTTCAGCTCAAAAATGCTTGGAGAGATTTGCATCATGTAAGAGACATCTGACTCGTTCAACGATTGTCCGATTCGCTCGCTCGGCTACCCCATTTTGTTCCGGAGTATATGTAATTGTAGTCTCATGACGAATTCCATTTTGCTTTAGAAAATTTTTCATAGCGTCATTAACATATTCGCCGCCAATGTCACTATGTAAAGTTTTAATACGCCTGCCAGTGAAATTTTCAGCTTCCGCCTTGAATTCCTTAAATTTGTTGAGCACTTCGTCTTTCGATTTCATCGGATAGTAAAATGTCTTTCTCGATGCGTCATCAATAAATATCACAAAATAACGTGATCCGCCGAATGACCTCTCTTGCATAGGTCCGCACACATCTGAGTGCAAGTTCCAAAAGTTCCTTTGCTCGATTTGCTTTTCCTTTTGGAAATGGGGTTCTTGATTGTTTACCCATGACACAGGCTTTGCAATGAAGTTCCTTAGTGTTATTAAAGTTCATGCCAATTGCCATTCCATCTCGGAGTCGTACCATTCCACCAATGCCTAGATGACCGCAGCGTCGATGCCAAATTTCAGCATTCACTAGGTTCACACTGGCTTGTGGGATACAATTTTGTCCAAGATCTAAACGATGCAATCCATTGACCTTAGTAGCACTAGCTATCAAATTATTTTTCTTGTCACTAATGAAGCATTTTTCGCCCTTGAAGAGTACTTTAAGACCTTTACTTGTAAACACGCTTACTGATAACAAGTTCGTCTTAATTTCGGGTACGAACAACACGTCACAAATTTTAGCAAATTTTAATTTACCTTTGACGTTGAGTTCCACATCGATGTCACCAACACCTTCTGCGATGATTTGTCGCTTGTCAGCCATGTATATAGGGCCGTTGTTTAGTGGCTTCAATTTTGAGAACAAGTTCTTATTCCCTGAAAAATAATGAGTTGCCCTGGAATCAATATACCAATCGCCTTCTGATATCTGGCTTGTTTTCAGCGCAGCTTTCAAGGCAGTATAATCTTCTTTTGCATTGACTAATGACTTTGAAGTAGATGCCTTCTCAGTTTTTTGAGAATGATTTCTATTTCCCATTTTTGTCGGGCAATTGTTTGCTTTATGTCCGGTTTTTCTGCATTTAAAGCATTTGATTATCTTATCTCTCCGAACTGTTAATACGGCATCATTAGGCTTACTAATGTCTGAGTTTCGTCGAGATTCTTCCTGCAACAATCTTGATTTGACGAGATCTGTCGTGAGTTTTGCACCACAATTTTCTAGAGCCATTACCAATGGATCATACGATGTCGGTAGGCCGGATAAAATCAGCATTGCCAAGTCCTCGTCATCTCGAGGAGCTCCGATTGAATTCAATTGTTGTGCGACGAACGTAACTTTGTTGAGATAGGCTTCCATCCCGATCGATTCGTCGAATTTCAAATTATGCAATTCTCTGATTAAATATATCTTACGAACAAGTCCATGGTCTTCGAAAACTTTCTGTAGCGCCATCCATGTTTCTTTGGCAGTTTTACAGTTCTGGATATGGACATACATTTGCGGTTGAACACTTAAGGCGATGATAGCACGGGTCTTCTTGTCTCTCGATTCATCAGCCGGTTTTTCGTCTTGATTATCAACAAGATCCCACAAATTTTCGCACGTAAGTCTCATTTCCATAGCAAATTTCCAAGTGGCATAATTCTGTGCTCCTTCTAACTTCTCAAACTGTGTTAAAGATGTTGAAAATACACCGTTGGAATGTTGAATGGCCATCTTTTTATTCCACACGTTGGATGAGTATACGAAGAAATTCTTAATATTTGTTGACTCACGTGCTGATGAACACTCCTCCTGAAGGCAACCCTTCAGGATTATTTTCAACCCTTTCTACCTCTCAAATATTAACAGCCTCTCAAATACTGATTTTTCATGATGGAAAAGGACTATGAAAATATCCTTTATTTTAAATACAGTACATGCGGTCACTTGGCAATTTCAAGGGTTTTATTATAATATTCAGGTAAATTAATACATTTTAATATATTAGGATTAATCAAGAGATTATCAGTTTCCATTGTATAATTTGGATTGATTTAATAGGTTTTAAGCATTTATTTGTTAATTTTTGCTCATTAATGTGTTTGGAAAAATATTTGAATCGATAACAGTTATATACAGGTGCACGGAAAAGTCCTAAGTCACCCACATAACTTTGAATGATGATAGCTAGAGTTAGAGAAGTTAGGTAAAGGAAAGAAAGCATGCGCTTTCAGATGTAGAAGATAGTAACACTAAACTTGGAAACTATGAGAGATACGGAAGAAAAAAATAAATGAGAAAATGGTAGAGCATCACCGAATTAGTAGGAAATGGCATTTTACAGAAAAAATTGTGCAAATAGAAGGCGGAAGACGGTAAGTTTTCGGAATGTCATTTAATGCAAAAGCGAATATGTCCACCGTCTACTGCAATACACATTTGTTTCCGGGAAAGAACTTCCTGTTGTACCTTCACCAGGATTGTGAGTGTCAAGCTCTCACAGACAACAACTATTCTACGTTGCAGATCTTGGAGAGCCGTCGCTTTCATTTTCTCTTTCGGATAACCCCAGAGAAAAAATCCATTGGAATCAGATCGGGTGATCGTGGAGGCCACTCTCATTGACCACCATAACCAATTAAATTATCTTCGAAGGGTATCGAACATGAAGTGCTGCACCTCTGCTAGCTTATGGGGTGGAGCACCGTCATGTTGGAACCACGATGATCGTAGGTCCTCCAGAGAAGCGTTATCTAACCAGATAATGTACCTTGGTCCAGATAATGTTCCATCTTAAAACACAGGCCCAAGAAGTCGGTCCTTCCAAATGTCCCACCAAATGGTCGACCAGCGGGACTGATATTCCAGCTCCCTCACAAATAACGGATTCGTAAGCGCCCAACAAAAGGCACTTTTCCACATGTGAATTGCGCCTCATTAATTCAAAGACTATTTGATAAAAAAGCCGGATTTCTAACTCTTTTATTTAATAGGAATTCAATACCACCTTTTTTTCAGCTAGAATAGGCGGTTGATAAAAATCTGTTTCTTTTCATATAACAGATATATTTTCAAATTCGATGGACCTTTAAAAACATAATTTTAGGAAATCTTAATCTAAAAAAAGTGAATATCTGATTGTCTGAACCATTCGCACACTCTTTGATCTGTGACTATATTTTTTAACGATCTTACCTAAGTCATTGTCCAGATATCGTAGAATAAACTTTGTTATTCTATTTTCTATCATAGATTAACTGTATGTTATTCTGAATTTTTCGTATAAAGTATTATTTCTAGTATAATTTTGTCCTTCCAAAAATTATTTTTTACTTTTAAAACCGAAGGATAAAAATGATTTTTTTGTTTGTTCATTTCTGCCAGGTAAAAGTTAGTGTGAAAGTGATCCTGCTCTCAGCTCTCTGGAGAGGATTCTAATTAACATATCTCAACGAAAATTGGGGTATATGCTAATTAAGCCATGAGGAAACGATTTCCGATAAAAAAAATTGGTTCAAAGTTTCCACCAGGTGAAAATATGACGCTGTAAACATAGACTTTATAATTCAAAGACAGTTACAGAATATCAGTATGTGAATATTTCAATGTGCTCCGCTAAGTCGATTACATGTTGGGTGAGTAATACAGTGTAATCAATTGTCGCATGAAGCATTTTGCCGCTGTGTATTGTCGCATGAATGTCAGCAATATGCCGCTGTGTATTTATCTTCTGATCAGGCAAAGATCTTTTGTGTTTCAGTTAGACACCCTCTTTCAGGTCTGGCCCTCAGCCAGAAATCACAGAGATTCAAGTTCGGAGATAGTGGAGGTCACATATCCGGAAAAGCACTGAATATTATGCGATCATTGCCGAAGGTTGCACATAGAAATTCCTTCACTGGTTGAACAATCTGCGGTGTTGCTTCATCTTGGATGAAGACAGTGGTCTCCAAGCAATCTCTTTCTTCCACGCCCTCACTCTATATTACGCATCCAGCATGTAATACACTTACAGGAGCATTTTAATTATAACCACCCGATACTAAAACTGAGGGGTTTTTAGCCATACTAGCCTAACCCCAAATTTTGTATGACTGGGACGAAACTATAGCCTCGCGAGGACTCCAGGAAATTGGTTCTTGTCTTTTGAAATACATGAAAAACCATGTTTCGACCCCACATGTAACTTTTTTGTAGTGACGCATGTGGTAGTCAAAACAGATTACAAGCAGTGACTACGTTGTCCAATGCGCAGATCACTACTTCCTGGTCTCCGGGCATTCATTTATGCCTTGTGATGAAGATTTTGGTCTCATTGAGAAACAGAAAAAGTACTTCCGAGATGTGTATGCACCAGATGACTGGATAAATGTCATCAAAGCTGAACGCAAGAACCCACCATTTGATGTAACAGTAATGACATTAAATGACTTTGTCTCAACAAGCACCATAGAAAACCGTCTCACAAACAGAAAGAAAGGACGCAACAAGCAGAAAGTTGAATGGTTGAAAATTCATTGGATACGCTTCCAACACAATAAGCCAAATGTGATGATGTACAAATACTCCCATAAGGATGATGTTCTTTTTGATGAGGTTGACTTCATGAAAGCAGAACGAGGGAGGTCGAGGGGAACTGATTTCCCACCCCTCTATCCTGAAGGTAGGGCAATACCAACTGCCAAGTACAATGATCTGCAGGTCCTAATCCAATACATACCACCACTATATCATCGATTTTACAACTTACAAATGGATGGAAGGTTGACACAAGACGGTATTACGTAATCATGTTTAACTTTATTGTAGCCTTAACCTTATCTTGCATTATCATAAAGAAGAGTAAAACCCTCCGAAACATGTAATTTCAGTTATTAAATATCATTTTTTATCAATTTTAAATAGTTGTATGATTTATTTCGGATATTTATAATGATTAACCTTTATTCATCGAGCAGTGAGCTTTCGAAACTGGCACTTGGAGTGGTGATAGATAAAAGAAGTTTAACTTAATTGATCAAACTATCATTATTAAATTTTTGAGAAATGAGAGAATGATCTTATTCTGTCATCATAAAACATTAATATGGCATTTGCAGCAACAATATTTTATGGCAGAGTAGGCTATCCAGAAATACATGATTATGCCTGGATAGTCTATCCAGACACATTGGTTTTTTTTTAAGCCAATAGTAGTAGTAATGCAATTGAGTGACCAAGTTGGCACTAATTTTTTAATAAGCAAAGACTGCAAATAAAATTGCTATATGCATTGCAGCAGCCACATGCATATTGTTTTTTGTACTTGAGCATCAAACTTTTAAAACCATTTCCTGAAAAATTTGCTGTTTGAGGGTTAGGCTAGTATGGCTTAAAATCCCTCAATATACATTTGATGATGTCACTTATAAGATGTAGTAAGGGACTTATATAGATAAGTATAGATATAGTATGAAATTATTTTGATTTTTTCCAAAGAAAAAATGCCATACAACGAACATATCAAACATATCGTTTCTAACGATGTGGGATGTATAATTTTTCTTAGGAATATGAACTTTGAAGAACTAAACTGACCTGATGTCAACACTTTGTCTTATTTCTTGATTTACAATTTTTGTTTTTTATCCTGGGTAAGAGGAAAGTTTGAATCTCTATTTTATCTCTTACATCTTATATGAATCTTATATTTTAATCTGTTCGGTGCCTAATTCAATTCAGCAATTAAAAATGCTGGAAACATTAAGTGTTTCGATAGGTAGATAGAACTATTCAAGAAATCTCAAACGATCGTATTTCAATGTAAATGATTTTGTGGAAATGATTTTGAGATAGACATGGTATTCTACTTATCAACGAGTACATTAACCTCCTTCTATCCTAATAGATGAATAATATCAATGCACACCCTTGTGAAATGCACATTTCTTTTCTTCGGCTAGTTTAACACTTTAACCCTCAGAACTCCAGAATACTGGCATAAAGTATTGTATATCGAAGCACTGGAACCTTTACGATTGAGTATTTTTAAATGCATTTGTGGGTGAATCTACGGAAAACCTGTAATTCTGGTCACAGAGCAATAAATTGAAAATGATTGAAAATATTTGTCATTTTTCAAAACCACACATTGAAGTACAAAATATAATATAGTTTAGCATAATTTTTTTTTTAAATTTTACGGAATTTCCAAAAAAAAAGTTGTCCACAGATGGTGATTCGTCACTTCCGTGGACTGTCACAAGCTACAGTTGGATAGCTTCTTAAGATCCAAACTTCTTTATTTTTTAATATTTTTAAAATAATATATACTGTATATTGTGAAATCAGAAAATACTTAAATTTAACATAATATTGAGTGAAATTTTTTTTCGAATTGTCAGTAAATTTTTTTTAAAACCTCAAGTCTTGACACAAGGTTTAGCCATCGCTTTTGTGGACATTCCTAAACTTTCTAAAAAATCCACCCGATTCGATAGTTGTCTTCCATTTCACTTAAAAACAGGTTTACAAGGCGATTTTGGATTGGGAAGTTATTTTATTCGTCTGAGTCGCACATTTCTCAGGAAAATATTACCTTTTTATTCCTTTTTCGTAATTTGCACAGCTCATCCCATCACTTCTGTGGTCTTTTTTAGAACCTAATTTTTCTATGGAAAAATGATTATTTCTAGGCATAATAATTGAAATATGGTAGACTTAATTTTCTGAATGACACGTGTTCCTAACCTCAAAATGAAGAGCACATGGGTCAAGAAACATAAGTATTCGTCACTTCCGTGGACATTTGGGGTCCATGGAAGTGATGATCATCAACAATAGAAGATACTATGTTTTTCACGAAGACTTGTCTTGCACTTCCAGTCTTTGTTAAATGCCGATAAGAATTTTTACAATTATATAAATATATATAATATAATATATGATAGATGTAATTATATATTTACATTTTTGTAGACGTTTAAGATTGACAGTCTGTTTCATTTTTATTTGACATGATTTCCTCTATTTGATAAAAAGTTCTTTTAATTCATAAATTATAGTCTTCTATTTATTTATTTCATAGTTTTTCCCACGTAAATTCACTATTTCGAATATAATTTAAAATAAAATTTGACATCGTTATCAACACAAGTCACTTCTGTGGACATAGGCCTACCATCACTTTTTTCTTCTTTTTTTTTTAAATAACCAAAATGCGTTGACCTGAACCACATATATCATAGATGTAAGAACGTCAAAAGCAATCATCTCAATTTTTTTGAAAAGAAAATCTTGTAATTTAAAATCTCAAAATTTTTTTACTGAAATTGCAGGTTTCTGTAGATTCACCCTTAACAGCAATGAAATTGAACATTATTCTTAATTGAAAGATATTCAATATTTACAAGCGAATGCGATCATCGCTGTCTCTTCAACTTAATAGCGATCAGGAAACACGGTCGAATTAAATTACGCTATGGATCCACAAAGTACGAATAATTTAACTGCGCATGCCTATTAACGTTTGTCCAATAGTCAAATTGATGAAATCTCCTCTAATAGTTTAAACATTACTTAGCTATTATTTAGTAGGGATTCAATGTTTAACATCTGCGAGAAAGATTTCAGTGATCATTGCATTTTCCCTTTGAGTCTTTGTCGTTATCCGATTTTCATTTTAATTCACATTAATAATATATCTCCAACCAAACGATGAAACTACAGCAAATACGTTTCTGTTCTGTTTACAGATTGGAACAGCTTCACGAGGCTTCTTTGTATTATAAATGACTTAATTCTAAATTTTAGAGGAAAATTTACATTGAATTCAAATAACTTCTCCATAAATAGCAAGTACCGTCTAGACGCTACATTCGTAGACCTGTAAAATGAAGCGAGTGGATGGGACTTGGAACAGAAAGGATCGCAAAGGGAGTTGTTAGGCTATTATGTTGAACATTAAACATGATTCTGTTTATACTTTTCTCCTGTTAACTCGTGTTTAATTTAATTCATTTGTCATTTAACAGGAGGCGGGCGGCCGTCGGAATGACCAACCGATCTAAGTTAGTTCCATTGGCCGAGGATCGTTTGCAGCCTAAATATCCCGCATATCCAAACACCTACAAGTCTGCAGTAAAACACTTGTCCCTTTTCTTTTTTTTTTTTTTGTTTAACATGTTAACACAGTGTTTCCCAACGTGGGGCCCACACTCCACAG
>JAFIDM010067913.1:0-10830 GCA_023159025.1 Thereuonema tuberculata
TTTTAATGGAATCAGTTATTTTTGTTTTCTGTGTAGCTCTAATTCTATTCTTTTTATTTTCTATAAAAATATATAAAGATATAAGATCTCCTTACATTCTAATAAGGTGTTTTATCCATTTCTATTTTAAGGATTAATGGAAATAAGTTTTCAAATAAGTTGGAATGGAATCAGTTATTTTTGTTTTCTGTTTGGCTCTAATTCTATTCTTTTTATTTACTCTCCCCTACATCGCTCTTAAGCTCCTTTTTTTTCTTTTTCCTTCTATTGGGTTCCTGCATGTCGTGAGTTTTAGTTAAAAGTGTTAATAAAATTTTTAAACATGTGTGCCAGCTTTGTCTTTGAATTGTTAAAAAAAAAATGTCCTACGAATATTTTATATGTATATTTTCCTTATTTCCTTTTCAACTCCTTTCTCTTACAATTTGAATTAATAAACATCTTTAAAACCACATTATTAAATGTAAATAACTTCTACCTTCATTCTTAAAGCAAATTTTTCGAAGAGAAATTCCGTCTTCTCTTTCTTAAGCCTATTTTTACATAATAATAAGTTGCGAAATTTTTTAAAACAATATTTGAAATACCGTATATTAACTATTTGTTATTAACAATTTTATAACACATCCAATATTTGAAATACTGTATGCTACATCACATCATTATTTGTTAACAATAATTATATTAATAAATGCTTTCAGCAATCTAATTCATTTTCCGTTTTCCCTTTGTAATTCTTCCTTCAGTTTATAGGCTGAGGTAATTCGGCATTCAAGCTGGACGTTTTGCGTCCAGGATTGTGTGGTTTTGTGGGGCCTGAGTTAATAGGCCCTTTCTTTATGGATGGAACACTGAATCCTGTTCGACAACTTCTTCAGGATGCGATCCTACCTGCGATCGAAGATTCGATGTCACTGGAGTATAGTAATACTGTATGGTTCCTTCATGGTTGGGCTCCACCCCACTTTGGACGAAATGTCAGTGGCTGGTTAGATCAGATCTTCACAGCTAGATGGATTGGGAGGAGAGGACTAGTAGAATGGCCACCTAGAAGTCATGACCTAACACCTCCTGACTTTTTCTTTTGAGGCTCTCTAAAGGATCAACTTGCCGCGGCACCATACAACCTGAAGAACATTCAGCAGCTACAGCAGTGAATTGTTGACATCTGCCAAACAATAACACCAGCTATGATTGAGGGAGTCTGGTGAAATCTGGACCAAAGGCTTAGACAATGCGTGGCAGCGCAAGGAAGGCACATCGAGAACTTAGTCTTGAATTTGGTCTATCCTCTTTTGGAAACATAAAACAGTTTTCCTTTATAATTCTACCTTCAATTTATAGGCTGAGGTAATTCGGCATTCAAGCTGGACGTTTTGCAAGTTTACCATACCTTCAGCAAGGTTCTGAGTTCAGCCATTGCGTTAGTCGTGGGTTATTATGACGTTTTATATACCCCCCATCCCCACCCCCGAGGATCGTTGTGTTTGAAATAAACCCAATGGAGTCAATACTCCATTTAACTGAGCCTATTCTAATCTCTCTTCCCTTTCCTTGCTCTTCCCGGATGTGAAGGGTGATTCAAATATATATATATATATATATATATATATATATATATAAACATCTAAGTAGATAGAGTCTACATAGGCTACAAATGTACTGTATCCATAAGCCTAAGCTATAGCAGAAATTGGAAAAAAACTTGAACGGGCCTGTAAAATAAGAAAACTATGATACTGCAACGTTTGGAGAGTTAATCCACCATCTGAGAAATAAGAAAAACGGACTTTGTATTTCAGATGTGATGGATTTGTACGATTTATTCTGAAAACAAAATTCTTTGTTGAAATATTTTCTAAAAGGCAATTCAAAGTTAAGAAGTGGGGCTAAATTTCTCGTAACTCCAAATCAGAAATTGCTCAAATGAAAACTCTGTTTCGTTGGTGATGATATTGTTCCGTTTTGTTGCGAATAAGTAATACCCAATAAATCCAGTGAACCAGATCATACTAATCCATCAGTCAGAAATTGAAGAAACGGATAATATGATTCCTTTAGAATGAATTTGTTTTCTTCCGTTCTGGATTTTTGGTTTTCGAAAATTTCAATTAGAAAATCTTATTCACGTTTGTAAAGATGAGATGTTCATTTGGCATTTTCTTCCAATAAAGATAAATAGTAAAAGAAACAAGGCAAAACAAATTTAAAATTAACTCTAAGCTTATTTTTATTTATTTAAATGTATTTACATATATTTTATTTGATTTTGTATATTATAGGCTGAGTTAAACTGAAACCATATGAATATTTGCAAAAATAATATACATAAAAACGGATTCACACTCTTTAAAAAAATTCACAAACTTATTTTTATTTAATTTTCTTGAAAATTATATTTAGTACGAATAATGTTTAATGCAAAAGTTACAGCAAAGTAATTGTAAATGAAAGACAATTCAGAGAGTGCAAGGAAGGTTTTCGAGGTAAAGTAAAGGGTGTTCATTAAAAGTCAGTTGTTAAATATCGCAGTAGCTGCATCATTTCAATGTTGATGTTTTTTTAAGTCCACAAATTTTTGAGTATCTTTGAAATATCATTTGTGTACGACTATTTAAGTTAGGAAATTGAAAAGCATTTAAGCCGTGTTTTCTAAAAAATAGAAAAAGTATTATTAAATACTACAACATTTTAATCTTCTTCCTTCTATATTCCGGCGATGTTTCGCAAAACCATATCGTTTCGCTTTTTAAAGCCTTTTTCTTTTCCAAAAATAACTTTATGAGTTCATCTCAATATTACTCAAAAGCATCCCTCATTAAGATTAACACGTTATTAACACGTTAAGATTATTTATTGGGTTTTCTTGCCAATAAAGTAACTTAATACTAATATACACTTATTAAAAAAAAAGCGCGCCTAGAAGGAGTTGTCCGATGGAGACCAAAAATTGGTGGAGAGGAAGATTATGTACAGAATAGAAAATGATTAAACTTTCAGACAAATTGAATGATTTATTTCAGAGTTACACAGTTACAAAGTAACGAGCTCAATAAGGTGTTGACCCACCTCTACCCTCAATGCAAGCTGCCACACGACGTGGCATAGAGTGATAAAGCTCCCTGATAGTCTCCTGCGGTATTTCTTGCCAAATTTGCTCCAATTGTCGGGCTAGGTCATCAACATTCGCTGGTGGACGCCTTCCCATCATATCCCAGACATGCTCGATTGGAGAGAGATCTGGGGATCCGGCTGGCCAAGGAAGTGTTTCACAAGCTGCAAGACAGGTCATAGCAACACGTGCCGTATGTGGACTGGCATTATCTTGCTGAAAAAAAAGGCCAGGGTACTGCAAAAGGAAGAGTAGCAAAACAGGTCTCAGAATGTCGTCGACGTACCGCTGTGCTGTAAGTGTGCCGCTAATGATGACCAAAGGGGTCCGGCTTTCAAAGGAAATGGCAACCCAGACCATAACTCCTGGTTGAGGGCCTGTGTGGCGTGAAAGCAGGATCGGCACGCTGCCCTGGTCGCCTCCAGACATGTCTGCGACGATCGTCAGGACACAGTTGGAAGCGGGATTCGTCGCTAAACACTATACGTCCCCAGTCAGCATCATTCCAGCCGGATCGAGCCAAGCACCACTGTAATCTGGCCCGACGGTGTGCAGACGTGAGTGGCAGGTGGCGTAGCGGTCGGTACAAGCGTAGATGTCGCTCTCTCAGCCGTCTGTGAATGGTCATGGTGGACACTCGTGTGCGGGTCGCACGTCTGATGGTTGATGACGATGATTCAGGCGCTTTGACAGCTGATCTGACAATCACTCTATCCTCCCGCTCTGCTGTGGCCCTAGGTCGACCGCTACCTTCATGACGTTGAAATCTGCCATCGTCCACCCATTCCTGCCAGCATCTTCTAATTGCCGCATCACTTCGACCTATATATGGAGCGATTCCCCAACCTGCCTCTTTCAATCCAATCATACGACCTCTTTCAAACTCTGACAGTTGCACGTAATGAGCTCGAATCCTGCGGCGAGGCATTTTTTCAGTCGTTGAAAGGTATCCTAACTCGCAATGCAACAGAAAGTTTGACCATCAGATTGAGAATCGCTTTTATGTACACCTGCTGAGTGCGCAGTTCCGATGCGCTGTAGCTCTCGCTATTCATTCATTGGACACCAAAGTTTAATCATTTGCTTGGGCGGTCCCAATGTCTTTGCATACGAAATTGCATTACAATCGGACAACTCCTTCTAGGTTCGTCGTTTTTTTTTGATAATGAGTATGTTACAATCACGTATTATGTATCATTATTGACATAAACAATTATTATGTTAAAATTAACACGTTTTTGAGTTTTCTTTATAATAATAACCTAATATATTACAATCATGTGCCATTATTGACATATTCAATTCAGGGGCGGTCTTGCATCGTTGGGGGTCCTTCGTCTGGAAACGAATTTGGGCACTTTTAGGCTTTGTTTACCGGGGGGATGTGGAATGAATTAAGGGTTATTTTTATTACTTCACAATAACATTTTGATTATTTCATTTGTATGACTACACAATAATAGTCATTACTTGCATTATTTATAAAATTTCTGTGTACAATATATTAATATACAGAAATATTTACAAATAATGCAAATAATGACAAACTTTCATGTGCATTCTACATATCTTATTGAAAATTATGAAAAGTGATCAGATGAATAACAACTATTTATAAGTTTTACTATACCGTAGCCTACCAAAAAAAAAACCAGAATTACACTAAGCCAATAACTTTTTCCTTAATTCTTTACTAGTATTAGCTACTTTATCTATGACTAGCAGTGCCTCGCGGTTTTACACGCGTTAAATTAAATATCTGTTTCATACACATAACTAAGTGCATCGCATTCACTATAAATAGCATCTGGAAATTATGTGGAAACATAAAAGAACCAATCACTAAAAAATAAACCGACTTGACAGAAAGTATCTTCAGTTTGATGGCTATATACTAAGAAATAATAAAATAGATAATGAGGTTTTTACGAATACGAGATATTTTAAATTATTTAATGAAAATTTACAGTACTTCATTGTAGACGATATTTTTAGTTTTTTCTCCTTGTCTATAATATATTACCTATTCATAACACGATCGTTGCAATCTATTAAAAAAAAAAACACCTACAAATTGATTTTATTAAACGTAACTAAAAACTAAAATTTATATATATTAAGTCAAACGTACGCTTAGCTATTACGGTTAACGCATAGAATTATTCAATGAAATTAACCAAACACATCCACAAAAAATTAGTTCGTTGAAGCAGAACATTGAAGCAGAACTGTTGCTTAAGAGGCCAACAACATGACTGAGCCGTACGGCGTTTAAACCTTTATTCAATTATTTTTAATAAATTTATTATCTGTATTTATAATGACTATTTTATTGTAATAATTCCATTATATCATACCATGTTCTTGTTATTATACATAATTATAATTGTAAATTATTTTATAGTGTTTTTTGACTGATGCTTCCTTCCCTTTCCCCCTATTAATAGTGTGTTCGACCTCCCTTTCCCCCTATTATTGTGTATTGGACTATTGTGTGTTGGACCTCTTTTTTGAATCTCAGATTGCTAGATTAGTTGATGTTTATGTTTACTGCTCCGCTCCTATTGATCGTAGCGTGATGTTATATAGCCTAGAACCTTTCTCAATAACCTTTCTCAATAAGCAGGCTCTCTAATGCAAAAAGAATTTTTCAAATCGGACTGGTAGTCCCTGAGATTAGCGCTTTCAAACACACAAAATCTTCTGCTTTATAATAGTAGTATAGATTATCTAAACTAAGTCATCCCCCTGTCTCCCCCTGGTAAGTATCAGATAACTCAAGAAGAATCGATTCCAAGCTGTTATGGCAAAAAGTGATATTTTATTCCTTTTTGAATTATGAAAAGTGATCAGATGAATAACAACTATTTATAAGTTTTACTATACCGTAGCCTACCAAAAAAAAAACCAGAATTACACTAAGCCAATAACTTTTTCCTTAATTGGCTTAGTATATTCGCATACCGAATATAGGAAAATCGTCGAATATGTATACTTTAGATTTTGACCAAAGAACACTAATGTCAAATTTCATGTTTCCAACTGAAGAAGCTTCGGAGATACGGATACCTTGCAGGAAAGTTTCCACCTCTTTAATTCCGAATATAGAAAAATCGTCGAATATGTATACTTTAGATTTTGACCAAAGAACACTAATGTCAAATTTCATGTTTCCAACTGAAGCAGCTTCGGAGATACGCATACCTTGCAGGAAAGTTTCCACCTCTTTAATTCCGAATATAGGAAAATCGTCGAATATGTATACTTTAGATTTTGACCAAAGAACACTAATGTCAAATTTCATGTTTCCAACTGAAGCAGCTTCGGAGATACGCATACCTTGCAGAAAGTTTCCACCTCTTTAATTCCGAATATAGGAAAATCGCCGAATATGTATGAGGGGCATTCAAAAAGAAACGAGCCGGAAGCCGAGGAACAGAAACCAGTAAAGGTATGCCAGAAGTATTGGCCCTGGCTGTTGAGGCACTTGTCCCACTGCGATACAAGGCGATGAATGGCTGTCTCGTAAAATTCCCGGGGCTGCGTTGTGAATTTCATAAAAACCAATTCAGAACATGCAGTGAAGCCTAAGCAGTGAAGGCTATGCAGTGAAGCCTAAGCAGCGAAGCCTATGGGAAGGCTATACAGTGAAGCCTATGCAGTGAAGCCTAAGCAGTGAAGCCTATACAGTGAAGGGACATGCAGTGTTCACCGTGCACTTGTGACATTCTTCGATGAATGTCCGTTCCCCCTACTCCTTCTGCTGTCAGAAAACGAATAACATATCTTTGCTCTTCTTTAGACGCCTCCATTGCACTGTTTCACTGCTTACAACATGAATGCCCTCGTTGGACGAATGACGCATGCTACTACTAACTTTTAGTCACGTGTCTTGCACCCGTGACCCTCTAGCGGTGGGCTGTGAACTTCACACTCACTCGTGTCGGAACCAATCTTGGTTACACATGCAACGATATTATCCTTCTGTCACCGGTTTGCCCATTAAACACTCCGGCTCGTTTCTTTTCGAACGCCCCTTATATACTTTAGATTTTGACCAAAGAACACTAATGTCAAATTTCATGTTTCCAACTGAAGCAGCTTCAGAGATAGGCATACCTTGCAGGAAAGTTTCCACCTCTTTAATTCCGAATTTTAGTACTGATTTGTCTAATCAACAGAATCGAGTGAAATACATATAGGAGAGTCAGAAAAAGTTGGGTAGACATCACCATATCTAGACCGGATGTTTTAGATGCCATTTTCCAAAATGGCCGACACCGATTTTATTTTGTATACATTTCTGCTCCTGTGACAGTCATACTCATCATTTAGGTGTCGAAATATATAAGGGCAAGGGCAAGGAATCAAGGGATTCCTTAAGGGCAAGGAATCGATTAAGATGGTTTTTAAAGTTGCCTGACTGCTATTAAATTGAATACTAAAAGTTTTACAGGACTCCTCTATTACAGGGGGTAATCCACTGTTCTATTTCAAGTATGTTCTGATCGCACCAAATTGCCAGTCAAACCAAAGGTATTTGAGACTAATGTAATGCAACGAAGTCACTGTTTATGAAAGGAATTACCATGTCAAAGGGTCCTATATTAAAGAGTCCAGTCAGCAAACCATGGTTTCCGAAAGTTTCAAAGTTAAGGAAGGCCTGCTTTATAATGACCGCTAAAATGATACATGCTGAAACTGAGTTTGCGATCAGTTTAATTAAACATGGAATACCTGAAGAAAGTACTGACAGTATAATTGCTCCAACATGGGCTGAATGTCGTTCTCTGATCTCAACTGCGACATCACCTCTCATGCTTATGGGATTTCTTCCATTCATTCCCAAGCCAGTTACAGAATATGCAACAGTATTTTTAGCATTGAAAATTTTGCAGAATATTCGCTCGCAGCTGAAAAAATATGCTTTACAAGTATTCCCAGACGAAGGTGTATTCCATATCATTGCTGATATTATGATAAACAGTCCATCTCAATTTCCTGACATAATTCCCATGATCGGAAACTTCCATTGTGCAAAGGTTGTCATGCACAATATTGGAAAGTTTCTGTAAGGAAGTGGTGCAAAGGAAGCACTAATTGAGTGCATGGTGTTTGGTGTAAAAACAGCCGAATCAGTAATGAATGGAACCCACTACGTCAGATCTCTTAAGGGCTTACTGATTCTTGAAGAAGCTATAATGAAGATAAAATGGTCAGCATTTTGGAAATGTAACACTAAGGAAAAATATCAGATTACCCTTCAACTTGCTCAGAAATTAAAATTAATTATTTCAAATAAGAATGTGAATACAAGCCCACCGAGTTTAACGAACTTTTAAAATCAGTAGAAGTTTTGTACAAAGACTTTCAGAAATTTAGTAGTGATTGTGCTGTGAAGTCCGAAATGTGTAGTTACTGGGATACATTCCTTTATCTTGTAAACTTGTAGAAGTTTCTTACAGAAATGGTGATTGGGTTAGCAATCTTCCAGCTATTCTATCTGTTTTCCTTGAATTTGACAGTATAAACTATTTACGATATGCATCATGGTACCTGGAAAAAATGAGATAGTTAGAGGAAGAGCATCCTGAAGTATATCAGAAATTTAAAGCAGGTCATTTTGTAGTTAGACAAACCAAACGACCATTTACTGCAGTTTCACCACTCATGAAATTAGACCAAACTATCCAACGATCTCAAAAGAACTCTAAGGGGATAATAGGACATACAAGGCAACAAATGTACGTGATGGAATGGGAATTGGTGTATCACGAAGTGCTAGGAATAAGCAACTATTTCCGAGAAATACTTGGTGCTGATGGTACTGGTTACAGTGAGGTAACTCTTCATCATGAATTGTCAGGAAACTTGAGTACCAACATGTTCATATGCGTTAATGTACTCTGTGAATTTATGAACACTAGAGGCAATCCATATGAAACATCCAGCCAAACACAGCTTCATAATTTTATCAACAACAGATGTGTACCTAGGGAAAATGCTCTCCGTCTGTTGAAAATGAAAGAGCCTGAACAAGACGGATATGAACAATTAAGAAATGACCGTTTTGTAAATAAAACTTCAAAACTTTCTGACGTTATCACAAAGGTAAAACTCTCAACAATGAAGAGGAAAACAGTTCCAACTGTGAAATCAAATACAATACTTCTTCTGCTTCTTCTTCTTGTTTGGTCTTACAGCCCCATTTGGGCCGTAACCTCCTTCAGAGTTCTCTTCCATTCTTCTCTGTTTTCCTCCTTTTCTTTCCAATTTGTAATTCCAAATTCCTTTATATCATTCCTTACACTGTCCATCCATTGTAATTTCGGTCTTCCTCTAGTCGTTATACCTTCTGGCTTTCCATTGTAAACTTTCTTAACTTTCGTATTATTGTCCATTCTTATCACATGTCCTAACAATCTTAACCTTATTAATTTAACATATGTTTCCATATTTATATCATTATAATGTTCATATAGTTTATTGTTATACCTGCTTCTCCAAAACAAATACAACACTAGCTTCCCAAAAAAAATAGTATTGCTGCAGCTGATAGAAGTATTCATACAGCTAAAGCAAGAGGAGAAACTACGAAAGATATTTTGCAATATGATCTGTTGCCAACTAGTATGTTGTTTGATAGTAGTGGCTACACAAGTAAACATGTAAAGCATATACTATTGACTGAACTAGAGAAGAAAGTCGATCAGACGCAATACTGTTTTCAACAGCGTGATGCCATGTCATAGTTGATTTTATGTCACGAATTCGAGAACTCAGAACTAAGGATATGCTAACTTTTAAAAATATATTAAAGAAGGACCAAACACACACAATAAATAAAATAAATAAACACTTCATTATAAAAACTTCATGACATGTTTCGAGGATCTTTAGTCCTCCTCCTCAGATGATAAACATAAAATAAAGGAAAACTCTATGGCTCCGAACATAATATTTAAGCCAGAAAAGAATTTCAACAAATCAATCTACGTTAATAATCCAATCCAATCCAATTATTATATGAACTATCAATACAAACAGTAAATGGTCATGTTAAGTTATATTGTAGGGCATTAGTCACCGAAATTTCGGTGTTATAGCATCTCATTGTTTTTATTAACAAAGTCTCCATGAATTTTCTTAGATATGTGTCCTAATAATGAAGTGTTTATTTATTTTACTTATTGCGTGTGTTTGGTCCTTCTTTAATATAATTACGCACATCATGACTGATAATTATTTTAAAAATATATTTGATCAATTGTGGACTAATAAAAGTAACTACAAGAGAATTAAACGAGTAGACTTTGTGTTTGACAGCTACATTGAGCAGTCACTTAAAGAAGGTGAAAGAGAAAGACGGAGAAATGCTGATCCAATCGAACTGATAAAAATCAAACAGAAGACTCTTATTTCTATACAGATGGACAGATTCCGGTCTTCAGGTTAAAACAACGAGATGCTCCAATTGGCTGACGCTACTAGTTTCATTTAAAAGGCAAAAATGACTAACTTCACTACAGTGCTAAGTGGAGCCATCACAGGAGACAATGACAGCAGGGATGCATTAATGATAATGAACAAAGAAGTTCAAATTTGCTCGGACCTTCGAACCTTTCTTGAAGAAGCAGATAGCAGAATTATAATCCATCTGTTCCATGCTGACCAGTCGGGCATAAGGGGACGTCCATTAATTACATGAGGTCAAAAGG
>JAFIDM010067913.1:10930-24384 GCA_023159025.1 Thereuonema tuberculata
TTTTGGTTGTTAAAATTTTTGAAATCTCACCAAGGGGGAGGGGGGGGTCCCGCAAAATCTCACCAAATCTCACCAAGGAGGAGGGGGGGTCCAAAATTTTTAAAAAACACCTCACGTAATTAATGGACGTCCCCTAACATGCCTTATATGACTAACTTCACTACAGTGCTAAGTGGAGCCATCACAGGAGACAATGGCAGCAGGGATGCATTAATGGTAATGAACAAAGAAGTTCAAACTTGCTTGGACCTTCGAACCTTTCTTGAAGAAGCAGATAGCAGAATTATAAACCATCTGTTCCATGGTGTCCGGTCGGGCATAACATGCCTTATAGTGCTATCAAATGACACTGATGTCTTTATTCTCTTCCTTCGATATATATTTGAACTATTCAGTAATGGATTGCAAGAATTGTGGATCAAAGTGGGATTGGGTGATAAAATGTGTTATGTGCTTCCACACACACTTGGGAGGCAACTGGGAGCTGCACTTTGCAACACTTTAATTAAGGCCCACCTACTTACAGGTTGTGATGTCACAAGTAAGATTGGAACAAAACCATCTGCACTAAAAGCATCGCCAGACACTTTACTACGTCGATTTCCAGAAGATAATACTCTGTCTGAAGAAACACTTGACAAAGCAGAGGAATACCTTGTTCAAGTTTTACATTCATCATCAAAGTGTAAGACATATGATGAATTTCGTTATTCATTACACAAGCAGAAACACATATCAGAGCTACCACTATCATCTTTTTCCATAAGAAATGGATATATCCGAAGATTCTTTTTTGTTTTACGGGAATGCTTAAACCTATCACAAAGCTATTTTCCTGATACAGTCTACAGCTGACAGATTATTGATAGTGCAAAGATGCAATGGTGTGCTAAAGCCTGATCTGTGCCTTAAAACAATGCCTTCTGAACTATTAATACAGGGCAGTTGTACAGCATGTGCTACTAGTAGGTGTAAATGTAAATATTTGACATGCATAGAATACTGCAAATGTAATGTATTTTACATTTTCCACCAATGTAAAACAATATGAAATACATTTCACAATGTAAAAGATAGACTGAGAAAAAATATAGAATGTGCAAATATAATTATATTTTGTAGTGACAAATAAAATATTGTATTCCATTTTTGTTCATATTTTTATTTAAAATCCCAAATAACTTATTTTCTTTAATAAGTAGCAGTCAGGCAACTTTAAAAATCATCTTAATCGATTCCTTGCCCTTAAAAACATATATTTAGACATCTAAATGATGATTATGACTGTCACAGGAGCAGAAATAAATACAAAATAAAATCGGTGTCGGCCATTTTGGAAAATGGCATCTAAAACATCCGCTCCAGAATACGGTGATGTCTACCCAACTTCACTCGATTCTGTTGGTCAGACAAATCAGTACTAAAATTTTTCCAGGACTCCATTACAGGGACAGGAGTATTTTATTATATTCAACATTTTCGCTTTCGCATCTCGTTAAACTCTCATATTGATCTGCAAACTGTTTTAGCTCTATAGTAAAATACTTCTGTCAACTTTACACAGTTTGGGAATGATACATAGTATGTCGAGAGAAAATGTATCTATGTTGGTTATTTCACGAAAGTTTTTAGGATCTAGCCAAGAGCAATCTTTTAAAATGTCTTTGTTGGGTACGAATCTTTCTTCAGTACTTGTTTTGGCACAGACCTCTTGCTGACCAAATATTTAAGTAAATTATAGACACGTTGAACTCGCTTTTCACCGGTTTCTGAGGTTTAAGATCGCCTATCTGTGTTTATACGTTAAACAAGTTGATTTTGCATCCCTCGGTTTCATGGGTTTAAGATCGCCCGTATTAATTACGTATTAATTACAATCTACCTATACTACTGTATAGGTCCTTTTTTTGAGGGATTTCCTCACTTCGGGATGAGATATTACCTCGATATTTCGTTCCCGTGCCTCGGGCCTTCTTCGGGAGATGTTTTAAAAGTCAATCACATGAAGATGAGTGCATAACGAACGACTTCCGTCATTAGTTTCTTGGATGAGTTGCTCCTGTTGTTTGATTCCGAGCGAATGGTGATTGCACTGAGAAGGAGAGGGGGTGGACGGGAAAGGGAAAAAAAAGAGGAAGAGTCCTTGGGGACAATTTCTTAATTGCGTGAGGGGGGTGCGGGGGCAGCGGCGACGGTCTCTTCGAATTCAAAAAATCCGTTAAATTGAAAGACAGCAAGGCCAACAGAGGAGAAGAATTTGAAAAATAAAATGAAATAAAATGAAACAAAATATAAAAAAATATAAAATAGAATAAAACCAAATAAAATAATTAATATGTATGAAAATATAAATAAATACGTGGAAATAATTGAATGATAGACGTGGGAAGATTGGTAAGAGAAAATATTAATAATATTAATAACAGTAATAATCTCCTTCTCTTCTCAGAGAAGAAGGCTCTCTCTTCTCCCTCTCCTTCTCAGTGCAGTCACCATTCGCTCGGAATCAAACAACAGGAGCAACTCATCCGAGAAACTAACGACGGAAGTCGTTCGTTATGCGCTCACCTTCATGTGATTGACTTTTAAAACATCTCCCGAAGAAGGCCCGAGGCACGGGGCCGAAATATTGAGATAATATCTCATCCTGGAGTGAGGAAATCCCTCAAAAAAAGGACCTATACAGTAGTATAGGTAGATTGTAATTAATACGTAATTAATACGGGCGATCTTAAACCCATGAAACCGAGGGATGCAAAATCAACTTGTTTAACGTATAAACATATACAATGAAATGCCAACGCAGTAGAAAGGTGATGCATATGCAGATATCTGGAGCCTGACGTCAGAGGTGGCGTGAGGGAATGCAGAACACGTGGAGGCTGCGCGCACAGTGCAAGGCAACTTCAAATGAAGAAGAAAAGACGCATTTACAGACATTCGCTGCAAGTGAAAGTGAGAGCCTATGTGCAATATGGCTACACGACATCACCAGGACGCCTATATACGTGGTAGAATGATCGGCAAGCTTGGGGAGAGGCATAGTTTGACGAGTGTTGCCCAAGAGTTTGAAATTGACAAAAGTGTTGTTTCACGAGCATGGAAATCCTTCCAAAAGGATAGGTACAGCTGTAAGAAAGGTTACTGGTGGTTGATCAATAAAAAAAACAACGGCTAGTGATGACCGATATATCGTCTTGCCGGCGAAAAGAGACCGAAAGAGACCAGATAGCGGGCAACATTGCTCAACAGCTTCGTACGGCAACCAGGCAACAGGTGTTCCGGTTTACTGTGGCCAGTTGCCTTCATAAAGGTGACCTATTCACCTACTTCCTGAACTCTGCCTACCCTCTGCCTAATGAACACAAAAACTGGACATCTCATCAATGGAGTCACGTCCTCTTTACCGATGAGAGTCATTTGAGTCTCACAAACGATACTCGGCACCAGTTGATAAGGAGAGAGTTAGGAACACGCTTTCATCCCACTAACATCAGGGAAAGAGACCGTTGGGGTAGTCCTGACTTGCTTGTGTGGAGACATTATGATGAACGGAAGTATGGAGCTCCATATTTTCAACAGGGGTTCAGTTACCCGAGATCGTTACTGGGATGAAGTAATCCTCCTTCACGTGCGTCTGTTCCGAGGTGCCATTATCCACATTTTGTTTTAATGGATGATAATGCAAGGCCACAAAGGACCTGTACTGTGCCGGACCTACTCTAAACTGAAGATATCCGTCGAATGGATTGACCAGCGTTCTCCACTGATTTAAATCGCATTGAACATGTGTGGGTTGCTTTGGGAAAACGCCTGACTGCAGGATCATGTCCTCCGGGGACCACCAGACAACTGACACAGATGCTCATCGAGGAATGGGCACTCTTACTTCAAGAACTGTTGGATAATCTGGTGCCGAGTATGAACAGACGGTGCTATGCAAACCATTGCATTTATGGGAGGTCATATCCCTTACTAAGGGACGTTGCGTTGTTGTTCTCCCTCTAGGCGAGATAGTTTTTTATACCAACGCCATTCTGTCAATAAAGCCTTTTTCTGCTTCGTTCCATATTGTATGCGTCCAATTACTGTTACTATGCTTTCGTCATCCTTTCAGTACTCCCTTGTGCCTCTGTAGTATTTCCATGTCTCCAAGTTGAATTTGTGCGGAATTACAGCAAAGTCAGCAATGTTGCTTAAGTTTTGCACACTAGTGTATATTAATTCTCTTACAAAGTTTAATCTTATAGAGTTTGTTGATTTTGGGGCCATGAATGCAAAATTTAAAAATTTTTCTTTCTGTCCGGCAGTAATATGTAAATTCCCATTCAGGGCCCCATCATAGTGCTTAGTAATGAAGGCTATGTTGGGCCCTAACAGTGGAATTTTTATGAGGAGCGTAGCAATCCAGCCTGGCCAGACCGTCCCTGATTCAATTATTGACATAATCAGACTCACAGATCTGTATAGTGTTCCAAGTTCATCAATGGCAATCTCATGTTCACCATTTGGGAATTCCTACGAAACAATAAGACACATCCACGCCGAGCTATGCTTGAATGTATTGTAGATCGACCATTTTTTTTTTTATTTACATATCAAAAGGCATACCTTCTGTTCCACAAGTATTCCACAAGGCTTACAGAAGTAAGTTGAAGAGAAAATAGAAATGTAAAAATTAACGATTATTTTTGTTTTTGTAAACTACTACAACAATGAGAAAATGGAAAAAAGAAAAGGAAATCACATTTGACTACAACAACACCAATACCAAAAACATTAACTTAATAAATGTATACCAATATATATAATTATATAAAAAAGACAAAAAAAAATTTACCACACATTCTGAAATAAAATTTTATATTATAAAATATCATTATTATATTATATTAATATTGCAATACCAAAAACATTAACTTAACAAATATATACAAATATATACAATTATACACAAAAGACAAAAAATAAAAAAAATTAAGCCACACATACTGAAATAAAATTTTTAAGTTCAATAAAAACTTTTTTGCTTTTGACCAGTTTTGATAAAATTGGAGGCCAATTTATCGAGTGAGATCTTAGTTTGTTTTGCAAAGACAATCTCTGCTGGGAGAAAACAGAACAGTGCAGCAGCAAATGTTCTGGATTATGCTCTTTATAACCACACGAGCATGACCCACATGAGGCAAGGCCAAAACGAAACAGATAGCCCTGAAAATTTTCATGACCAGTGAGAAACTGAGTCGCCTTAAAATTAGAGAGAAAATGTTTATTTTGTAGCCTAAGAAGAATAGTGGGGAAAAATTTCTTAGTCCACTGAGCCTTTCCAGAATTCAGGTACTCAGCATTTTAACTTATAATGGTTTTACGGCTCTGAAGGAGCTTCCAATGGGAAGCAGGTGGGGTCAAATCCAGAAAAATATCACGTTGCGTAGCCTGTTTGGCCTACAAATCGGCCCTTTCATTGCCTATGTTCCCACAATGGCCACGAACGTGAGCAAAGTCAACTTTAATATTATTAAGCTCAAGAGAAGTAATAATGGTCTGTGTCTCGACAACAAGTTTCTCAGCGTTATTGACATCCTGAAGAATGTGCAGTGAGGACAAAGAGTCACTGCAGACCAAGTACTTCAGTGAGGTAGATCGACCATTGTAGTTGTGGAATGACCAACCAGTTCATACTCCTGATCATAATCCTATCGAGTATGTCTGGTATTTTCTCGGGAAATATGTTGCTGCTCTCAATCCCACCATACCCAAGAGTTAAAAGATCTACAAGAGCGTTAAAATGGTCACTCCTATCTAGTGAGCTCATACACACAACATGAAAAATCGCAGTCAGGTCTGCGTTGGGGTTGTGGTAACAACATATTCAAGTTCTATTGCTATTTAATGTGTTTTTAATGTCGTGATTTTAATGTGTATATAGGCGTCTTTATTTCTACAATTGTAATACTGTATATTTCACACACATTAAATTGTCTACTTCAAGGATAAACTTTCAAACAATATAAATACTGTTGAAATAAGACACAATAAAACTTAAAACTCCTTTGCTGGACATTCTATATTTCGTCCTTATGATAGGACTTCTTCAGGAATCTCAAATCTCAAATGATACAAAATATAAAATAAATAAAAACATAAGAAAGAGAAAAACCTTTCCTCTTCTTATTCAACATAAAATATAATAACAATGTAAATCGTAACAAACCCATCATATTTCAAATTCTTTTCAATAATCCCTTTATACTACAAATTATTATAAACAAACTCATCATATTACAATTTCTTTAAACAAAAACCCATTACATTACAAATTCTTTTAAATAATATTAACATTATTAAATAATTTAATACCACTAAACAATACGAAAGGAACGTAAATTTAAATAATCCAAAACAAATACAAATTAATTTGAATAGACATGTAGATATGAAAATTAATTCCTCATTTTTGTATTAAAAATTCTTTTACTTTCCTGTTTTTACTCAAAGACTTTTTGAATAAACTCAAAGATACATCATTCACTTTTAGCGACCTGTCTTTATTCATACAGATGCAACTGTTGATTAGGCAGGATTCCAACTTATACCGTTTATTTTCATCTTTCACACTGAAAACATTATATACTATAGGGTCAGGACAGTGGCCCTTGTAAACATAAATACTCTACAATAATCTTTATTTATTAACAATAAAGTATGTTAAGTAGTATTATTTGAAATTAATCCTGTAATAAAGGTCGATAAATATTTTCTTCATAGAATAAGAAATAAATTAAAGCATAAATTATTTATTACATAACAAAACACTTTAGTACTTTTGCATACTAAAATTCAAAATATTATTTTTTTTTAATGCCTAGTCTTTTTCTTGCTTCTAATATTATAAGAAAGTAGCTATTGCTCACAAATATTTTACTGTGCAAGGTTATTCTATATATACATGGAATTTATAAATATATATTCATATATAAATAATTATCTTTAAAACAAATTTCTGTTAAAAATATCCATGGTACAATTAAAAAATTTCAGATTCACAATTGCTTTTATATAAACAAATTATTACAGAAATACAGCAAAACGTTTAAGTCGGTTAGCTTTGTTAATAAAGTTGGATTATTTCAAAAGTTTCAAAGTTTAAGAGTGCAGAATCTTTTGTGTGAGATTGCAAAGTGCTTTAAACTTTTTTTTATCACTATAAGAATTATTGAATTTCAGGGAATAGATACTTTATGATTATATAATTTGAAATCCACTACTCTACATACAGTAGCCTATATGATGCCATAAAGATTTACACTTTTAAGGTAAAAGCTACATTTAATCTTATAACGAAGGTTTATAATCTCTGTAGCCAAAGTTTCACTTTTCTGCTAAGAATTAAAGCTCAACTCCCTGAACATAAGAGAAAATATTGGGAAAGTATGGGTTTTCCAAACGTTGCTTTAAAGTTACAAAAGCTCATACAACAAATATTATCTGTGAGTTACAAATTTGGATGTGTATAATTGTCTTCGCTTGTGTTGTATTTAAACAATTCTTACATAACATTAAACTTCAATTTAATTTTTGATAAATAAAAAAATTCGCCTTCTATCTACGCTTCGTGAGCAAAAACCAAATTGTTTCGATGATTTCAAAGAATTGAAGAATAGTTAATCCTAAATATAAACTGATATTTCCAAATATATTTAGTATCAATGAAGACAGTTTACGCTCACTGTATTCTCTTATTTCTAAAAAAGTATTTATTTGATAAAATAACTCAAGTTTTACATCGCTATATAAGCAGAAAAACCAAAATCATTTCTCTTATATCTAGAGTGTAAATCTTCTCTGTACATTTTCTTGGACAACCGCAAATCTCTCTTGTGATGTTAGAAATAATGTCTTTACTTTTATTCAAGGCTTCATTAAACATTTCTTCACTGTCACAGAAAGGTAGATCAGTTTCTGATAGTACAGGAATTCTAAATTAAAAGCATTTAATTTAATTTCGGTCAAATGGAAAAAAAATATGAATTTGTAATTCATATTTAAATCATTTAAAAGGTCAATAAAAAATATCTGCATTAAATATTTTGATAAAATTTCTTTTAGTAATACAGTATGGCCGGAAATAAAGTATAATAAAACGTAGCGGAATTGTTCACCGTTTTTATTGCAAGGATAGAGGTGTGACGAAGATGCAGTATGATCTTGGTTCCTGAAGAGAGCGGTTGTATTGCACGGTTCTACGTAATGGCTCTAAGGTTTCGTGAAAAGGCTTTTATTGTGGAGCCCAATTTTCGCTTTACGGAATCGGTAGTTCCGAGGGACCCAGTGTGAATTATGTTTTTCAACTTTTCGAAGAGTTCCACAAAACCCTACCAACGAAGTGAACAGTGTTATTGTTGGGGAAAGAATTTAGACAGACGCTGTGGACGAAAACGCACCTCCACAGATAATGAGCCTGGGGGATTGTGCATGATAAGATTTTGCATTCACCATAGAAGTCAGCGGCATATTGTTACCGAACTGGATATGAAGAGAATGTCTGTGCAGATATTTGCTAATGAATTGGCAGCTTTTTCATTTCGTCTGCAGATTGGCACAACCCTGATAAATTTTAGAGGCTCGCACATAGGCAAATGTATTAGAAGATGAACATTTTCTGCACCATATTTGGTCTTATAATGTTACGTCACGTTGGACGATTAGGCGACTAAGCAACCAGATTTCTCAGATTCGAACCACCGACGGAGGTTCTTGAACTTCCTTTCCACTTTGAAAATGATGGAGGTACATTTCTGGTCATGGCATCATTGGACTCAATTTTTTTGGAAGATGTGAATGATAGACCTGTTACTATATATCAGGAAAGATACAGAGAACTGGTGAGCCCTTTGTAGAAGATTTGAGACGATTTTATCGGGCTGGAAATCGGTGTTTTAGACAACAACGATTTTAGCAGGATGGTGCAACAGTATACACATTGGGAACACGCTGGGAACACATTGTAGCTTCTTCAACAACACTTTGAGAACCGTAATATCTGAAGGGGAAAAGACTCTCCGTATCTTTCGAATTATCCCTATCTCACACCTCTGGATGATTATTTGTGGGCCATACTGAAAGAACGCATCTACCCCGATCCGGTGTCTTGTGACATTGCACAGCTGGAAACCAACAACAATTATGCGTTGCTTTCTATTTCATAGGACACAATTGCAGCAATATTTGTAAGGGGACGTCCATTAATTACGTGAGGTGTTTTTTAAAAAATATTATATTCACCCCAGACCATAACTTCTGGCTGAGGGCCTGTGTGGCGTGCAATGGTGAAAGCAGGATCGGCACACTGCCCTGGTCGCCTCCTGACACGTCTGCGACGATCGTCAGGACACAGTTCGAAGCGGGATTCGTCGCTAAACACTATACGTCCCCAGTAAGCCTCATTCCAACCAGATCGAGCCAAGCACCACTATAATCTAGCCCGACAGTGTGCAGACGTGAGTGACCGATGGCGTAGCGGACGGTACGAGCGTAAATGTCGCTCTCTCAGCCGTCTGTGAATGGTCATGGTGGACATGTGAATGGTCATGGTCTGATGGTTGATAATGATGATTCAGGCGCGGTGACAGCTGATCTGACAATCACTCTATCCTCCCACTCTGCTGTGGCCTTAGGTCGACCGCTACCTTCATGACGCTGTAATCTGCAATTTTTCCACCCATTCCTGCCAGCTTCTTCTAATTGCCGCATCATTTCGACCCATATGACGAGCGATTCTCCAATTTGCCCAACCTGCCTCTTTCAATCCAAAGATACGACCTCTTTCAAACTCTGACAGTTGCACGTAATGAGCTCGAATCCTTTAGCGAGGCATTTTTTCAGTCGTTGAAAGGTATCCTAACTCAATGCAACAGAAATTTTGACCATCAGATTGAGAATCGCTTCTTATATACACCTGCTGAGTGCGCCGTTCCGATGCGCTGTAGTTCTCGCTATTCATTCATTGTACACCAAAGTTTAATCATTTGCATGGGCGGTCCCAATGTCTTTGCATACGAAATTTCATTACAATCGGACAACTTCTAGCGTCGTTTTATTTTTGATAATGAGTGTATATGTTCTATTTGGTATCCTGTTAAAATGATCGTAGTATTAGCTGCTTTTCATTTCAAATATACGGAATATCATAATTAACTACATTTATGCACTATATACAATATGTTGCTTGATCTCTTCAATTAATATTCATCATCATGATGTGCGATCTTCGTATATACGAAGTTACGCGGTCTACGGAACCTAGTGACCCCCGAAGGGCGAACCCCTAGGAGAAGCCATAGATAGACTAGGGAACAGATACTGGGGGTGGTTTCCCGTTGCCTTCCCCCAGGACGCCATTAAGGAATGACGTCCGACCAGAGAGAAAGTGAAGAAGAGGCTGGACAACACAGGAAAGGAAATTGAAACAGCCATGCCCTTGCCGGGATTCGAACCCAGGAACTGGCGCATTGGACGCCACGGCTGGCCGCCGCCGAGACCGCACGACCACGCCAGCACGGCCAATTAACATTAATATGTATAAAATACTATGGTGATAAAGGGTGAGACCAGTTTTTTGGCGATTTTTTTATTGTTTATTTTATCTTTTCAGGCGCCGCATTGATTCCAACGGTAATACAGTGATAGTTTGAGTTCAATTTTAAATCTTTATTTTTAGAAAATTAATTTTGATAAATTCCTTAGCTACATCCCAAATATCAACTCCTTTCGTTTGTATTAAAGCTTTTAGTGGTATTGAAGATGATTTTATTTTGTTCGTCGTTCTGTTCCTATTGAAAGACTAGACTGTTATTTACAGGATTATGTTTGTTTTGTGGTGCGTTACCTAATGGGTTTTCATCTATGCTTAAGTATAATTTCCTAAACGACAATCAGCAATTCTTTACAAATAGTTAACTAGAAACAACTAGCTTTGAATATCTTCATTTAGAAACTTTATGCCTTCAAATAAATTGAATATTTCTCCTTAAGACACGTAATAATAATTTCAGAATAAACATTATTTATAAATGTGGAATGATAGGCTTTTATAATTTTCTTTCTTGAAATTTTCAAACAGTGTTTAGAAAATAAATTTTAGGTTTTACCCTTGCTTGTTGAATGGTGGTCTTTGAATCTCCAACAGGTGAATGATATGCAGCCATTGGATTTAGAAATCGTACATCATCATCTTTATAATGAATAAAAATCTAGACATAGATATTAGATTAGAAAACATTTACAAATGATTTAAGATTACTTTAGAATAAAAACACTTACAATTGGTGGTTATTGATTGTTTGCAATTACTTTACGTGATCTAGAATGTTTATAGAGATGTCTATGTATGTTTATAGAGATATGCTTTAAAACACACTTCCTGTTCAGACTGGATTCCCTAAGGATTTATTAGAGTTTCTCTCTTAATCCAAACAAGTTTTAAGAAGTTTTTAATTTTATTCAGATCCAATTTTCCCTTGAATCCTAATATGTGATCCAGTAATTCATCCTCTTCCCAGTTATTTGGGTTTATGTTAATATTTTTTTAAGAGTTTTTAATGTTAATATTTTTTAAGGACATCTTAAGATGAAATGTTTTAGAGATTCCTCTTCATTTTTATCGCAATTTAAACCTATTGGCCCCTTTTCAGACCATTTTTCTGTTCTTTTATTTAGCGCCAATGATCCCGTTCTGCACTAGAAAAGTAAAGAACTTCCATAGGAATTATCATAAATATCCTGATATAGGGGAGCCCTTTTATTTTTAAACCCTAATGGTAAAGTTTTGTATTTATTAATAGAATCAACGAATAGTTCTAATTCTGTACTTTTTACACATTTATTAATAAGTTGATGCCATTTTTTTTCCGATTCAATGTTTATTTTAATTTCTTCTGTTTCGTAATATTCTGCTAAATATTTTAATTTATCTACCCATTTGCTTTTTTCTGTTGCATTTTCAAACACCTTTCTAGACCATCTATTTTTATTCATGAAAGTCAACCTCCCCAGATATTTTAATTTGCTTGAAGCTTCTCTGCTAAAGAACGATGACCACCCCATTTCACTTTGAACTGCTGTAGTAGGTGTCAAATTGTTCCCTCCTATAAGTTTTCTTCCAAATGTGTTTTGGATATTTGTCAATTTTTAAAGTTCGGTTTCTGTATTAAATATAGTTTCGTTACTATATGATAGAACAGGCACAGCCAATGATTTCCATAATATTCTACCTAGTTCTACTTTATTGTAGCTTTTATTACATATGCTCCTTATCCATCCACTTAGTTTATTTGCTTTAGCTATTGTGTTGTTTGTATGCTTTTTAAAGATTTGTCCCTTATTTGTTATTAATATTCCTAGGTATTGATATTCATTGGTTTCTTTAATTTCCCGATTGTTAATTTGCCAGTAGTTATTTTCAACTACATTAAAATTTATTACTTCGCTTTTGTTGCAATTGAATTCCATTTGAAAATCTTTTGCGAAGCTTCCTGCCGTATGTAATAGGCTCTGTAAATTCTTTTTACTATCTGCGAATAGAACAATGTCATCCGCAAACAATAAGCCTGGCAGGGTTTCATTCCCAACTGGGATACCCAAGTTGCTCTTTTCGAGTCTAAATGTTAATTCACTCATTATTATGTTGAATAGTTTTGGTGACTAAGTACACCCTTGTTTCATTCCTATTTCCGATTCTATCCAATTTGATTCCCAATTATGGAGTTTGTATTTCAACTTGCTGTCTTTATAAATATTTTGAATCAATCTGATAAATTTGCCATCAAGATTTTTCTTTTGAAATATATGTTCTAGAGCCCTTCTCTACTTACCGTATCATAAGCTTTTTTGATATCCAAGAAGGCAATATAAAGCGGTTTTTTTTGAATTTTTATATTTATCTATGGTTTCAGTGAGTACAAATAAATTGTCTGAAGCTCTTCTATCTTTCCTGAATCCATTCTGTAATTCTCCTAATATGTTGTTTTCCATTATTGTATCCAATCTGTTGGTTAGTATTTTGGTGAACAGTTTACAGAGATTACTAATGATCGTTATAGGTCTAGGGTTTTCCAATTTTTCCAGTTCCTTTTTTTGTCCTTTATGGATTAACTTTACTTCGCTTTGTTTCCATTCCTGTGGAGTGATTTCTGTTTCTATTATTTTGGTATATAATATTTTAATCCATTTGCTTAGTTTTTCTCCTCCATATTTAATGAATTCATTAGCTTTTAGGTCTAGCCCAGTTGCTTTATTATTTTTTAAATCTTTTATGTTTTGTTCTAACTCTTTTATACTTATTTAATAAATTAAATTTAAAGCCAACGCACAAAACTTACAAATATACAAGATATAATAAAATAAAAGCATGAAAGCTTACAATAGATGATCATTTCGTCAGCGTAAAAGCTTGA
>JAFIDM010067914.1:914-24384 GCA_023159025.1 Thereuonema tuberculata
CCTTGGATGGCTTTTCCTCTCTCGAACACCAAATAATTTCTTTTGTTGTTGTACAAAGTTAGTTAGGCCCGGTAGCCGAGTGGTCAGCGCGCTTGGCTGCGGGTTGGAGGTCGCGGGTTCGATTCCCGGCCTCGGCGGAGGCGGGAATTTTTCTACGCTCCATTCTCCTCCAAACGGGTCCTAGGGTCTACCCAGCCCTCTGTAGAATGGGTACCGGGTTTCTTTCCCGGGAGTTAAAGGGGGGCGGGCGTCGGGCTGACCCCCCGGCCCCAACTTCGTCCCGTTGGTCGAGCTGCGGGAGCCTGACCTCCCGCGATCCCACAGGCCAGCCATGGCCTATCGAAGGGAGAAACTTTAACTTTAACAAAGTTAGTTCACTGTCACTAAACACCTGTCGTAGTTTGTATTGGCTACCCCCATCTCAGATTCAGGCTTTCTCTACATCGGGCTTCTCCTCCCACAGCGACGTTTTCTTTCCGCCTGGTTTTACGAAAATAAACGGTGATTATGATACCGTCCCTTCGACGTACACAATGTTTTCCGTTTCTCGTTTCGAGAGAAATATAAGACGTCCGAGAATGTTCTCCATTCCCCGAACGAAATGTTCAAACGGTCGACTACTTACATACGCAGGAGCTCTAGTCGAATCTCCGAGTCGTCTCCAGGTTCGGGCTCTCGACCACTGACCTCTCCAGGGCGGCTTCCTTCTGCGGTCGCATGACTTAGCCAAGGAACCAGGCTCCCATCTACACGTCTTTACGAACGGCTGCTAATAGACCCCAACATATCGTCTTCGTCTTTCCGCACGGTCGTGTGCACTGATTATCGCCGAAGCATTGTATTGTCCGTCGGCATGTTGATTTCTCCACTTCACGCGGAGTCAGAGAGCACTCCAAGGGTGTCTGTTTTCTCGGGCTGCCAAAGAAGTTCTCCCTCTCTGCTCGCCAAAACACAAGTTCCTAGGGTTTTCTAAACTTTCCCTAGAAAAATTGACCTTTCACTTCTGAGCCAATCAAACCAGTTCATTGGGGTCATGTGACCCCCACTGACCCTTTTGCACGCGTCACCAATTTACGTCACTTCTCCTATCGAATGTTCTCGAAGGTCATGTGACCACCCCGTACTTCCGTGTTTCGCTCCCACGGTCTGAAAACTTTCTCATCAGAAAAATAATTCACTTAGAAACACTTTATAAAGTCCACTAATCTAACCCAAACACTCAATTGAACACTTGAAATTCACATTTTGATTTTTTCTTACAATACATTTCAGTATTAACAATACCATTAAAAATTATTTAAAACACATAAATAAAATATTATCTAAACTTTTAGGCAAAACCATATATTTTCTCAACTCCTATACATTTACTTATCACGGATGATTCACTTAACCTTCCTAGTGAATACATAAATTGCTTTTAATTGAGAAAATCACACCTTTTAAACTATAATGATGGTTATATTCAAACGGCCGACGCTCAGGCTTAAAGGCGCCGCTAGCCTCTATCACCATACCCCTTAAAATCAAGACATGTTACACAGTAGGCCTACAATCACGTTTACACAAATTATTCGAACATATTCATGAATATTATATGCATATTTACATAATTACAAATCACAAAATTAAATTATCATTATGAAATTAAAATTAAAGACAAGGAGTGAAGAGGGAAAAAAAAATTTTCTTATTTCCGACCGTTCACCCATTATAAAGCCAAAAAAAATATCGTTACAATATGTATTATGTATTAAAAATTAAGTATTTTATTTTATATATATGTTTATATAGCCATGCCGGCTTGGCCGAGCGGTCTAGACGGCGGTCAGCCGTGTGTGACCAGTGTGCCGCCACCTGGGTACGAATCCCGGTAGTGGATGGCTGTTTGTTTCTTCTGTATTTCGTCCGTTTAGCCCTGAGACTTACTCTCTCAGGGTTATCCTCCCAAGCAGTGACTTCTCGTCACACTTCTCGATTTTCTAGCCATGTCCTGACGTTGTCTGTTGGGGTAGTGCGTGGTCTGTTGGGGTCCATTCGCAGCTAATAATAATATGTTTATATAAACATCATATATTGTTATTAAGTTTGTTTGTTTTTTAAATATTGGTTCGTTTTGTAATCCTAACGAAAAATTGGAAGAAGAGATTAATTTCCTGTCCTCATATTTACACCTGATAAAGTCTTTGGCATAGAAAGACTAAATATTGTGAAGATTATATTGTAGTCGGAATATTTTATCTGTAAAGTATTTTTGAATATATGAAATTATGAAGAAATTTACTGATGAAGAAGAATCAATTTAGTAGTTGATAGATCAAAATGAAAGCTGTAATCCATTTCTGTCTTGAAAGCACAAGATATTTAAAAGATCCAGTGTAGAAATCTTAAGTTCTTGAAAAATCTCATCATTGGTATTTATTCTGGTGACATGCTATAAATAGCTTTTTAATCCACAGAAATGAAGTAACTGAGCGTATTTGCCTATTTAGTCAGATTTATCAACTCACTTAGTCTGCATGTATAACGATGGTATGTCTGTGCTTCCCTCTTAACTTTTGAACCGCTAGATGGATCTTGAATCTTGGTCTACTTATTGATGGACAACAGACAATGTATGTTAGAAATGTTTTCTCTGAGAGTCGTTGTCGAAAAATTAGCGCCAAAATTCCCGTAGGAAATCATTAGAACCAAAAACATGGAAATTAATCCTAATCCATTAAGTTGATGTGATTTTATCAATTTTGGAAAATAATACTAATGTTTTGATGATTTCTGTCCGTAACTCCTTACATATTGATCCTACTCTTTACCAAAACAGAAGGGATCTTTTTACGTTTTAAAAATATGTTATTTTATTTAAATAGTTTAAATAGATTCTGTACCTTTTTATAATAGGACTAAAATTTGAATTCCAACATTTCAGTACTCTGTATACAATACAATTAAAAATAACAAACAAACAAACAACAAACAAACAACATAATTCCTTCCCTGACGTTTGGACTTTATTTAAAAACAAAACTTTAAACTTATTTTATTCGAAATAAATTTGATCTAACAATTAGCCCTTGAGAACGAAATCATATAAACAATCGGAATGATTTATTTTTAAGTTCAAAAAGATTCGATTTTTAAAACTAAAAATTTCATTGCTCGAGTAACAGTAATAAGCCTAAGAAAAAAAAAAAAAAAGCTCGTAAATCCATAGCTTAAGACAATCACCAAATAATTCCTTTCACCTTTCCTTCACTCTTCGTCATTGAGTTGCCAGATAAAGAGAATCAATCATTGAACGACTGTCAGCAGTGGATCAACCACCGAACAACCGTAATTGTTCACTTACTTCTCTCTCTTGAATATCTTTCACTCCAGTTACGGCTTCCTCTTTCAGGGAGGATAAGGAAAAATCTTCAAGGCTTAAGCCATTGACAGAGGTTTTTTTTTTTTTAGAAGCAATTTTCTAACTCGTCATCAATTTTATTCAAGAAAATAAAATGGTGTACCGCAAGATTCTGCTTTTTTTTTCTCTCTCTCTTCCGATTCTAGTTTGTATAATAATTATGAAGTGATTTACATTTAATTTCAAATACGTAATGACAGTTTAATGTTCGTAAGATCAGCTATTTGCAAATGACTTCATTTATTTATTTATCTATCTATTTATTTATTTAATATTGTAATATTTATTTAATATTTAATGTTGTATACTGTTGAAGTGAAGTTATATTTATGTAAAACTAATAATTCATTTAGAACTAACAATCTATAAAATAACAATGAAAAACTGAGTAAGAATATTTTAACTTTCTTAGTCCTTCAACCAAATGTTATTTTAAAAGGTCGTTATTAAAAATATTTATGACTTTCAAAATGAAACAAATGTTATTAAAGGTAATAAAAAATACTGAAGAATTACTGAGACTTCATTCCTTTTAATGATTCCTTTTTTCTGTTGCTAAAAAAAAAACTCAATTATTAATTTATTGTTTGCAAAATTACTTGCAATTTTAAAAAATTGCAGCATATCATTTCTTTTAATTATTTATTTGTTTATTGTAACTTTGAATGTATTTCTTTTCCTTTCATTCAATTTCATTCATTTCTATCTGACGGAGCCCTCAAGGATGCCTCAATCAATACTTTGTTAGAAACAGTCATTCCTTCTTCATCGTTCACCTAATTTAGTTATAATAACATGAAGGCCATTATTTTAATTGTCATAATATTTCTGAGAGAAATAAATTTGAAATGAAAAATATGAATAGTTTTAAATGAAATGAAAATCAATCCGAAAATATAAGCAATATTGTAGTTACAGTATGTAGTTAATTTATTTTTATTCAAAACTTTTGGACAAAATATCGAGTAAAGGAAATAAGAATTATTCGTAAGATAAAGAAAAACTGGAACAAAAAGTAACAGAATTATGAAACAAGGGATCGAACTTCATTACCATCTTTCTTTCCAAACTATCGCTTTCAGAAACTAACACTCGTTAGAATAATCCACAATTATAAAACAAGAAGTTCTTCAATGGACTCGAAGCAAGCTTTCCTTAAAATCTTATTTGTTTGCCTTTCTTTTCTTTTAAATTGTAAAATCAATAGAAAAGAAAAGTCTCCGTTTATGTGTATGGGTGAGAAGGTGATTGCACATGATTTAAAATCAGGGATTTTTTTTTTTTTCATTTTCTAAAAAGTGTTAATTTAACTCCACAAATACTTGTCTGTATCCAATTAACTTCAGTCACATTTAAGTTCTCGAACCTTTTAATTGGATTACTAAGTTGATTTTATACTCACTTTGGATTATTATCGAAATTTTTATTTTTTTTGTTTCTAATGCATTTCTATGTGAATTTTTGTAATCATTTAGTGAGATAATCTGATGAACAAAAACATGCACCCCATGTTTCAAAAAGATTTATAAAAAAGTTCAAAAGTTATAAAGAAAGGCAGAGACAAACAAATATGATGAGCATCACATTCCAATGATAGTAGATTAAAAATAATCTAAGAAAAGAAAACAAACAATGATGAAACATCTCTTATACTGAATTTTCTTTACTCACGAATTTCTTCAATGTAAAATTTCCAACAACGATTAAACCATAATCACTGTTTAATAAATTCATAAAAACAAGTGAACGGATGTCTTTTAACTTAATGTAGACATGTGCTTATCTGTCTTTTCTTCAGTGTTTGACACGGGGGCAGCAGTGGTGGCAGCTGAGGACAATCGGGTCTAGGTTAAATCCCTGGGGAATCCTTACTTTCACTCCCAATGTCAGCTTGAATCTAATTTCTATTCCAGCTATCTTCTTTCTAATGGATGGTGAAGGAATTCTACCAGAGCAATACTGGCTAAACACTTGGAAAGTTTCCAGACGAAATATAGAAGGAACTAAGAACGGTTAAAAACAAATTACCGAACAATTTGTAAAATAGTTGAAAAAGAACATTCAGCTTTATGATTTCAATAAATCACTGAATTTGCGAAGTTTCGTAATTCATTTGAAGATTTTCTTCTGTTGATCTATTGGTATGCGCATCATGCTAAAACGGCTGAACGGATTTGCAGAAAATTTGCTTGCTTACTTGTTTGTAGTCCAACTTAAAACAATGACTCATTTATTTTGAACTCCAGCTTTCCCACCTCTCAAAAGAATGCCCCCTGAAATCTCTGGGTGAAAGGACTGGACTGATTTCTTTACAATTTGAAACAATGCTTATTTTTGATCAAACTTATATTGTAGTGCGATTATAAATCCCTCGAAATCCCTTCTATCCTTCAGCCTAGCATACTGAATCCCACTATGCAATAACAACTGATACAATACTTCTTCTTCAATTCCCATCTGCTTCTTAACATATTTGCAAAATAAATACTTCTTCTACGCCTCTTACTATATTAAAACATATTTTTAATACGAATTTTCGGAGGATCTTATTCGTTCTTCCTTTTTCAAGTTTGTTGGTTATAATAATACATTTCCATGTATTTCCTTGAGCATGAATAGTGCATTAAAAATAAATTGAGAGAAAAATCAGACGTAGCAGATCATTGTTGTAAAGAAGGACATTGGATTAAAGATGAAGTAAAAATTGTAATATTAGAAAAAGATGGCAAAACAAGAAAATTATTGGAAAATCTGATTATAAGAAAAACCAGAAATATAAATTTTGATAAAAATAAAGGATTAGAGGTAGAGAATGTTTTTGTATATTTGGCTAATGAAATGGTCAGGAATTGTATGAACAAAAGCAAAAAAGGCGTAATAATTGAAGAGTTTAAACAATTATGATTATAGTTAATTTAAATAATAAATGTTTGTAGCATTTAAGGGAGAAAAATGTTTGTTAATAATTATGTCTAAGATATGTATGTGAATGATATCACCTGGAAATGTATTATTATAACCAACAAACTTGAAAAAGGAAGAAAGAATAAGATCTTCCGAAATTCGGATTAAAAATATGTTTTAATATAGTAAGAGGCATAGAAGAAGTATTTATTTTGCAAATAGACAACTGAGCGTAAACTCTCGTAATATACTATGTACAAAAAAAATCGAAACATCATGAAGAAAGCGTCCAACTTGAATAAAACTTTTAAGCAATTATCTTCTCAATACATACGGAAATGATTAAAGTTTAGTTGTCAAGAAAAGTTATCATGAACCCTGTGGTCCATTCCTGCAACCAATTATCCTTCACGTCATGCCTGGCAACAGTAATTTTCCAATAAGGAGTAGTTTCCCAGCAATGCTGCCAAGCAATTCAATTCATCTCTTGGTCGGCCAGATCTCCAGGCTTGTCACCGAACATTGGGTATCATCATCGAACATTCAAAATTTGGAGCAGCAGTTGCAACAAGCTTGGCGTGATCTGCCACAAAATATTCTTCCACACAGCATATCAGCAAGTACAGCAGTCAGAGGCGGATCAACACTGTACTTGTAATAACAACGATGCTGTTATTCTTTGATAAAAATTAGGTTTGTTTTTGTTGTTTTTTTTTCCACTGTAAAATTTAAATCAACTCCAATTCTCTTTATCGAAATAGCACTTACCAAGTTTCATTCAAATTCGACATTATTTTCCTTCATAGTGCTTAAGTTAGATTATTTTTTTCCAGAATGTATTTTAACTACAAAACAAAAGCTACAAACATAAATAAAAGCGCAAATAACCTTTTGGAATCTCTCTCCGGAATTTCATTTCTTAAATGCAAATTCATTTATTTTCGATTTGAAATCGCTGTCCGCCAAAAATTCGACTTGTGTAATGAGTAAGGGAATATTGAATGTCTATTGAATTTTCCGTTCTTATCTTGCTTTGGTATTTGAGGAAACCTGACTAAATATTTTCCCCAATGGAAATTCCCGTCTCTGCAGTGTCATTACTTTCGGTTGACAAGAACGAATACCCTGTCTTAGGGGGTTTATTCGTCACAAAAAATCATACAGCCTTTTCAGAACGAATTGCTGATGCTGAAATAGAAATGCCAGAGAAATCAGAGAAACTCCTCTCGCCCTCACCCACATAAGACAAATGATCGTAGCAAAATATTGTAACTGCTTTTGCAAAACAAAAAAGAAAAGAGAATGAATCCAAACCTTGCCTTGGAATATTTTGAAGGTTTCTTATTTACTTCAATTCAATCTCTTCAATTGAAATCCAGGATTTCCATGCAGAAGAATGGGATTAAAAAGAACACCCACATATTAAAATGTATATTTCAAACAGACGTTGACAGAAGGAAACTTATTAAAATTAATTCTTAAATATTCATTTTCTCCATGAGACAGTAATATAAAAAGAACTTATAGTAATTGTATAGACGACATACAATTTTGTTTTTATTATTATTAACTCTACTTTTATTTTAATTTCTTGGATTAAAGTAATACAGGAATCCTACAAAATATCTGCGTTCCACTTTTAACGGAATTAAGGTTTCGAGATCTCATATTTCAGTAGTTTTCGAGCAATATTTATTACTTAGTTTGTTCTGTTTCTTTGATTGGACAAATATTTCAGTGCGCGATTATAATAATGCAAAAGCTTAAGTTTCTTATCTAAAACCAAAAACCGTAAATACAAGAATCTCCCAGCTAATGTGGTGCATAGGATAAGATTAAGATTGTGTTACTAAAATCTACAAAAGTTGAAATGACATTATGCACGATCATAATTGGACGACCATCAGTCAGAAGGTAGAAATACAGGATTGTTAAGACGGATTCCTATTACAGGTCTTTGCAGCAAGTTTTAAGGCTCATAATGAAGAGAATAGGTGCAATAGATACTTGTTTGGACAATAGGTGCTTCAGAGGATGCGCTCGTCATTCATTGATAAAAAAAAGGTTTAAAATTCCTCACTAGGTATCACTATTGCAATTCAAATTACTTGAAAGGCGCTAGTATGTAAAGTAAGAGTCCCGATTACCGAGTTAATGTGGATCAAGACTAACTCGTATAACCGAAAATTGTAAATAAAATAAATCGTCTAGGTTTAAATGTATATTTTAACAAATACAAAAGTTATACAGATACACCACATATAATTCATATTGAAAGAGTTCTTTTACTTAAAAAAGTCCGTAATTGTTTTTTGTTTTACTTTACTTTGGCGTATCTGCAGCAATTTTTCGGCATTTTTTTAAGGATAACCCACGATTGTTGGTGTCGAAACCATTCCCCGATTCCAGGTAGGGGGTCATATGACTAGACGAACGAAGATTAATTTGCGAAAAAAAAATCCTAGAAATATTTGATAGCTCGGTTAAAGCGGAAACTCGGATAATCGGGGCTCGGATAATCGAGGTTTTACTCGACTTGTCCTCCACTTGATCAACAACAGTTTCCATTCGAAAAAAGGATTTATTCGAACATTTTCTACAGCGGAACATAAGTCAACTATAAGAGCTAGCACAGCAACTCTAAAGCTGTTCTTCAAATCTCACAGAATTTGACATCCTTCCTGGTTCTTCAAAAAGTCCTACACACCAGATGTCGTCCATGGTGAAGTTCAATGATGGGATGGCTAAGATTTCTGGAAACAATAGCTGGTGATCCGCTCATCTGTAAAGTGTTGCCTTAGCAATCTTTAGACACAAAGATAGATGTAGAATAGCGCAACATCTTGCATGAATATGGTATCTTGAGGAAACTCGCGTTGTTGCAGCTCTGGTATTGCAAAATTTGCCAAAAATTCCTAATACCGCTGTCCAGTGATGGGACAGGTGGGCCCAATCGGTATGGCCCGAAAAATACGGCCCTATGATTTTGAAATAGTGCCTTGCTTTTAATAGAGCTGACAAGTGAGTAATAAACATCACGCAAATAACTTAAGTTATTGCAACAGTTATTGCCATCTAGTGACAAATTTTGCATTTTTTGTTTCTTTCAATAAATGGCGATCGCTTTTTTTGAAGTACCTTTCTCCCACCTTCTCTTCATGAAGAACCTTAGGACTCCCTCTAGAGCCAGCTAAGTAGGGATACTTTAATTTCAGCAACATAGCAGTTAAATGCTATTATTTTTTTTTTTCCAACTGAATATCTATTTTTAATTTTTTAATTTCCTGAACACTGATTTCCCGCATTTCTCCGCAATTTTCGTTTTAGTTCAACCCATTAAAACCCTAATGAATCAATATTTTGATTGCTCTTTTAAGCTACTTGATCTAATACAATTCCGTTAAACTAACTTCATTTTGCAAGTCAGAGAGGTAATTGTTAAAGTTGCTCATTTCTCGCAATTTCTCGTTAAAATCTCGCAATGTTTGTTTACGTCTGGATTGATCAGAAATTGACTTAAATGTTCGCAATAAAAAGACGAAGTTGATTTGAATGAATTGAAAACAATTCGAAATCCACCCGAATTACATCTTAGAATTGCATTCATACTCATTAGCTCTTTTGCTAGCATATTTATAATTTAATTGTTGAATTTTATTTTATATTTCAAGTATTTGTTAAGCATTAATTTGATCTTTTCTCAGTATATTAAAATATCAGTTTGACATAGAATATAAATTATTGATTATTTATTTGCTTGTCAATTTACTATTAGGTTAATTTTTAGTTTAATTTATTGCATTAAGCTTAGTTTGTATTCTCAATGAAATCTGATGTAAAAAGAATACGATCCTACTTTCACTGAACATTTATCCTAATCTTAATTTTTCAGAACGCGTTTAAAACTGGCAACGCTTCAGTGCTATTAACAGTTCAATATCTACTTTTCTTAATTTTACTTAACAAGTTGACCCGCGCGAATAATTCACAAACAAAAACCACCTTTGAAAAATAATAAACAAATCCAAAAGCTGTTGTGCATGTTAGTTAAACACCTTGTCAATAGATGGCGCCTTTTCCATTTTTATAAAAAGTTTGACCCGTGCGAATAATTCGCATGGTATCTTGATCAGTGACCGAATGGTAATGTGGAAATAAATAAAGGAACAGATTGTCTTCTACATTTTTATAAAAAGATTTTTAAAATAAAGTCACGAAAACATTAATTTTAAACAATTTGTTTTTCGTCAATATGGTGAACTAATCTTCAAAATGATATCTCAATCATTGATTTTGATGAAGTATTAAAGGAAATAAAAAAAAATACCTTTGAGAAATAATGCATGAGAAGTTGACAAATTTGTATGTATTTTATTGTAATAAATTGTTTATTTTTATTAAAATATAAATCTTTGTTTTTTTTTTCTGTTTTTATAAAATAACGATGAAATATCATTTTAAAGTGCATTTTTATTCAAAAAAGAATATATTTGAAGTTTACGACGCATTAGAATTATTTGAAATGTTGTTTCGCTTTCGAAAGATAAGCCGCTTCTGTTAAAGCGTGTCTACATTTTTATAAAAAGGTTTTTAAAATTAAGTTTTTTAACGAAAACATTAATTTTAAACAGTTTGTTATTTTTGTTTATTAGCGGGGAACATAATCTTCAAAATGATGTCTCAAACATTGATTTTGATGAAGTATTAAGGGAGTTATGGCGTACCGATACAAAAATACCTTTCAGAAATAATATATATGTAATGTAATGTAATGTTGTGAGCTTGGGTGGCTTGACAGCCGAGCATCGCGACCTCAAAGATCTATTGTGCTATCCCACGGAAATAAGGACAGACGGAGAGAAAGACTGAGAAAGGATGGTGTGAGAAATGCAGGGGAAATGGGAGAACCCCGGGAAAACCTGCCCAGCGCGGATCGCCGTCATCAACGAAACCCACATGAGAACCGGACCTCGGTACTCACAGGTGAGAAGCCAGTGTCTTAGCGACATCGCCAACCGCGCGGCCAAATAATATATAAGTATTTTGGTAAACAATCAGTTGATGACGTAAGGTAACTGGTCTCATTTGGGTGGTTCATTCTTTTCAACCACCAAGATTAGCAAGACAAGTGGATCCGATGCTCCGTGAATTTCTCAGTAATATTCATTGTCTGAATCATAATAAAAATATTTGTAAATAATTAGTTCTTAAGAACTTACAAGTATTTTATGCTGACTATAAAGTATCAAGTATTTACTTTGCAAACGCCAGATTTACAGGAATAATTTCTTTGTCATTTCGTAGTTACTGTCAAATTCAGTTGTTGTTGAAAGTGTTTCCTTCGTTGATGGCATCTGATAAATGTTTGCCTCAGGGCTTTTTCCATAGATAGTGTGGATCAATAGCACTCCCATGGGTAGAGTCTCTAATGTTATACCGTAGTGAGACCACTCTAGTGTAAGTAACACTCCCGGAGAAGAGTGGGAGGAAGAATTGAAAGAAGAGAACGACACTCGTTTTTATCTTTTTTAGTCTACTCTCCTATCAAAGTGAGTCTCCTAAAGTCAGTCAGTTTGCGTCGGATTTTAATAACTTTTCAACCGCTTCATAGATCTTCTCGAAACTTAATGTGAATATTTACGGACAAGAGACGACATAACTTTTAGAGAACTTTTCAAAGTATCCTTCCGACATAAAAAGATTAGAATTTTTTTTTTTTATTAACAAATAAAACAATGAATATTAATTGTCGTGATGAAATTAATTAGATATAAGACAATTTCAGGAAGTAATACAGAGAACTGAAAATTTATAGTCTTTGTACAGATATAATTTCAAATAAATGAAAACGCTTCGTTTGTATTGTTTACGATTTTAACAAACAAGCAAATGTAGGAAAATATTCTCTCCATTTAGACTGTAATAATCGGATGTCAGGATATAATCGATGACACGAACTTGATTCTTTAACTTTCAAAATTTTCTTTCAAAACTAAAGTGTGTTGAATTAAAGTTCATTCAGATGTGCATGGTGAAAAATACATAAAGGGAGAGAATATTTCATTCGCTTATAGCCTACATATATTCGTCCATGAAAAGTCCATTAAAGTGAAATAAGTTTTATTAATTTTTTCATTAAAGTATTTCGAAGCAATAGGGATTTTTTGCATTTTTGCTTCTGTAATGTATAATAATGCTTTTCTTTGTCATGACTGCTTCTAAATCTTACTTTTAACTATAAACAAGATAGATTCTCAACATTCTAACAAATCCCCTGTGGAAGAATATCAATCTTTTCCAGGTGTGTCTATGAATGTTGATTTGGAGAATCCATTCGTAATTCGAACGATACAATTCGAAGATCCTTTGGCGAACAACATAGCTCTGGAATGGGTCGATGGAAAAGCGGGATTTGTAGCTTCTTTGCCAACTCGTCTTCTCAACAACCACTAAATTGTCTGTTAGCAGAGAAACGCCTACACCTTCCCCTTAACTCTCATTACAACAGGGCTAACACTCATTAATCTACAATGGTATTCATAAATTGTTTATGAGATTTTAATTGCTAAGTCGCCTGCTTTCTGATATTCTCAAGATGCGTTACGGCGTCATGTGTCCACCAATTGCATGAAGTTCGTACTTACACAATTACATGAAGAGAATAAAACTGAAATTTAACTTCAAAAAATCTTTTACTGTAGAATTATAGATAATTAAATTATTTGATCGATTCTAAGATTAAATATTTTCATGTAAAGTACTTAAAATTTATGTAAACAGGATAAAATTTATATATTTGAAGTGCGTTTAATTTCCATATGAATCTGGGTTGGTTAAAAACAGCTTTTTTTTTAAAAACGAGATTCGCTTTTTGATAGATAAATAAAATAATAAATAAAAAAAAACAGGAATTATCCATATTATGTGATAAAATATTAAAACAAAGGGGTCAGGAATTATTGTTTTACTAAAAATTGTTCATCTTTATAATTCACTTTATTTCTTAAATCTTTTGTTGAAGTATTTTTCTTTATTCTAAGAGGTTTTAATTTCCTTTCACTAATGATATCTGGGGAAAAAAAAAAAATTCCAATGTTGTATGGATGTATGCTATCGCAGCTGAAGGGAGGTGATACCTCGAAACAGTTATGTCCTGCTACTTACAAGATTCTCAAATCATTGCTATTCAAAGTTTAAATTTTATTTTTTTTGATTGCATGCATATTTCAATATACTTCTTAATGCTATTAAATTATTTTAATGAATTAAAAAACTATTAACTATAAACTTTTTACTATTACTGTCATCTGCTTTTCGAACACTCACTGTCTCAAGACTTAAAAGCTTTAAAAGCAATATAGTAATTTTTATTAACATGAAAATCAAGAAAACGACGTATTTCGAAATTTTACATGTATATTGTTAAGGTCGCAATTGTCTCAATGACATCTGCTTAAATGTATTCTAAATTTAAGGACTGGAATTCTCATATCAACCTTTTTATAAAAAGAAGAATGACTCTTAAAAAAAAAATTATACTAATCAATATAGTAGAATTCTAATTATTCGAAGGCCAAAAATCCGGATCGATTTTCAGAAAAAAAAAATAATACATATAAAAACATCTTTTTATGATAAATACAGGCACAATATTTTTTGTGTTAAATACAGGCACGTATTTGTAACTTTTCTTCTTTTAAAAATATTTTTTGTGTTTAAATAATTGTAACTTGGGTTCTTTTAATAAATGCAGTTTCACAATAGCAGTTGCGAGAGTGATTTTCACTTATGATCCAATCATGCGGATTTCTGCATATCCAGATCATGCTAATCCCCAATTAATCCGGATAAATGAAGTTCTAATGTACTTGTAACGTTGACTTGTAACGAAAAATTAATTATAAATTCTTACATTTTACCTTATTCTTTTGAAAAGACAACAACAGCTACTCACCTAAAAAGATAGAAAAAAAGATATGAAATCCTGCTTAAAATTCGAAAACACTTATTTTATTTAGATTAAAGATTAAATTGAATAACTTAAAAAAAATCATTACTTCTAAAAACTATAAAAAAATAAGCGGTATTACATCTCAGAATATTAAAAAGATCACTATCAAATCAACATAGCAATTATAGTTTCGAAATAATAAAAAAAGAAATATATCACTAAGATTCTATTTTCATTTTCAATTTATATATAACTAGCAGAAAGATCTGTTCTTCGCTCGGGTTACAAAAAACAAACATCCTGATGCGGATATAAAGAAACTGCAATTGTGAGATCACTTCGAAACTTTTCCGGTTGGTACAAAAGATAAAATAAAAATAAAATAAATGAGGTCTGATCTCATTTATGTATTATTTAATTAATTAAAAATATTTTCTTATTTATTTGATAATACATCAAACAGATAGTAAAAAAAATAAAAATAATAATATATTATAGTTGACATTTGTTTAACATATGTCTGCTTCTACTTTTGTCTGGATAAAGACTGCCAGGCGATGGCCGAAACTACTGAGTAATTACTCCTTATATTGTTAAAGAGTTAGCAATATTACTCCTTATATTGTTAAGTTTTACACTCTATTAAATCATTATCCTAAGTAATTCTTTATTTTTTTTTTTTTTGTAAAATATACTAGATGTGTTGCCTAGTTGTTTAAAGCTGGAATTTAATTGTGTTTAATTGGAAGTTGTCTCAGGTAATTCTGAAATTACTTAAAGTATTATTGTCAAGAAGGTTTGGCTTTTACGTTTTTTGCGAAAGTCAAAGGTTGAAAACTCACTAAAACCAAATTTTAACGAAAAATTAATACAATTTTCTTTCAAGAATTTATATTTTTTTTTATCTAATCAAATTTTTTTAAAAATCTCACCCAGTTCATATTTCTTACTGCTATTATCATATGTTTACTTTAGTCACGGACACGTTGTGATGAAAAATTATGGAAAAATTATAATCATATCTCACAAATTAAAACAACGATATTTATTTCCCCGGTGCCAATAATTGCGATGAAATATTAAAAAAATTAATGAATTTAATTGTCAAATATTAAATGCCGCAAATAAAATTGCATTTCTAACTTATCTTAAATATTCTCAATTAAAAAAGATTATAACGTTAAACTCCTCAAAATTCAACGCAGCTTCGTAAATTGGAATATTTGTTTTAAGGTTTATTTCACATAAAAAAATTCATTCTGAAGGGTATTAGGCTTAACGAGGCGCTAAATTCAATATGTAAATCAAAAAATTACAATGAAAGATTATTAAATCATCATATTATTTTACTCAATTTGTCAAACGAATAAATAAATAAATAAACAGACTTTTTTTCTGGTGCTATTACATTGCACAGCACCAATGACGCTCTTGTCCTGGTAGCGAAAATATCTTCGTCCGGCCCTGGATAAATTACTGTGAAATTTGTAGAACAACAATGTTTTCAGTATTTTATGATGTAAATAAAATGAGGGAATTTTAGCTTCTCAGATTTTATTCTTTTTTTACATAAGTTCCTCTAATAAATAATCTAACTTACGTGGTGAGTGTGGGTGGCAGAGAAGCCGAACAACGTGACCATTGGTCTACTGTGCTACACCACGGAAATAAGGACAGATGGAAAGGAAGACTGAGAGAGTATAGTGAGAGAAGTGCAGGGGAAATGGGATAACCCCAAGAAAACCTGCCCAGCGTGGATTGTCCACCATCACGAAACCCATATGAGAACCGAACTTCGGTACTCAGAGGTGAGAAGCCAATATCTTAGCGACAACGCCAACCGTGCGGCCCCTCTAATAAATAATTCTGCATTATATTGAAAATTCCTTTTTTTTTTGTTTTCCTGGTTTTACACTTTTTTTTTATTCTCAAGGCTGATGTAAATCTGTGTTTGTCTGTGTCCACCTGGATATGAGATTTCTAATTACATCTGAACCGGTGAATGTATCTTCTTGGGATTTGGAATTTAAACTTTTTTCGTGTAGATTCCTTCAGAGAAATTTACACCTGAAGATGATAAAATATCTAATATATCCAACAGAAATGAATCAATTCTTCTTTAATGACGATGAATTTCATGGCATCTAACAAAGAGTGATAATCCCTTTACTTTTGACCAATTGGAGAGTTTGGCAGAGATTATTTATATTCGACGGATCTTATAAGCACAGTTATTTCCTTTTCTAGGCTTTAGTAACTTACAAAAGACAAAGATAGAACGAATAAACAACATTTATAATCGAAGTAATCTTCAAGTTCTTTCTGGAACTTTCTGTTATTCAAGTAAACATTATAAAAGTATGAAACAGGATAAATATCAAAAGGAACGACGCCGGCACACGTTTCAAAACGATTGAAAGATATTTAACACAATAAAAATTTAATTGGTACAGAATCGGGTCTGTTCAAGTAGACATTCTCAACTGACATGTTGAATATAGAATAAATATTAAAATTACTTAATTGTAACCCTATTAAATCTTTACTTTTATTCCTACTCAGATAATAAAGTATTTTTACTTTCTAGAAATATTTATTTAACATATTAATAAAATCTTAATAATTGGAAAATTGATTATTATTTTATATTTTATTTTTATATAAGAATGATTCATTTATACGACTACTTTGTATTTATTCCTTAAATTTATGTCCGTCTCATCTCAAAAAGCAAAGAAATAATTAATGAGCAAAAAAAAAATAAAAAACCACCCGTAAACACAATCTACTCTGAACATATGTTATTTGGGATGTGTATGAAACAGACTCTTCTCTTTCAATTCCTTCTTTTGTTGGCTTTGGGCCAGATCCATCTCTGCTTAGTGTCTGTCAGAAGGACGTCATGGCGTGCGAGTAGAGGATTGTTTATAATATGCAACCGTCACAGGCTGAACCTGTTTCAAGAACAAAGGTATAAGTACGGAGTAGATTTTTTGCTAGGAGTGGACTTACTCAAACGACTCCCTGCGGTAACATAAAATGCTTCCGAATCCGATATTCTCCGCGTTCAGCTACAGAGACTATTTGTCCGAAACTGAAAACACTCTCGCCCAAGTGATAGGAGCCAAAAAAATCAAAGAAAAGTTTTTTTTCACTCAAAAGTTAAATCGTTTTCGTGTTTCATTATTTTAATTATTCAAAATAATATTAATATTAATATAGTTTGCAATTTACGCATTGGTCAAGTGCAATGCATCACCAAATGAAATTTCTGTTTATATTCTCTGTAAATTTTAATTATTTTACTAATCGTATTTAATATAATTTTAGCATGGTTAATAAATTTTATATTAACATTATTCAAGTATGTTGACCTGTTAGTCAAATTTGGAATATTAATAAATTCATAAAATCTCAATGATCCTCAACGACTAAGCTTAAAAAAAAAAAAGCAATTTTAAATTTAAGAAATCAAATCCTTGTGCAGCTAAATGCCCGCCACAAGATATATCTGACCAGAAAACAAAAGCCAGAAAAATAATTAAAAATAAAAATTATAATAGGATCCAAAGAAAAGAAATCAATTCATGATAAAGGAGAACATTACGAGTCAAAGCTGAGATCCTTTGAAAGCTTTTTCGAGCTTAGACACTCTTCAGCTAGGTCTATCCATCTTTATGTCTATTTCTTGACATAAAGCTCCCCTTTATCAAGAACTAATGGCGATTATTATAAAAACTAACTATTGAAAATATAAACTAGCTTCATTCCGTAAGCCTTGCCTATGCATTATCGTATCTTTCGCCTTGTAAAAGTATCAGGTCTTCTGAGTTTAATCTTAGTCCGCCCCTGCAAACAATCTTTTTAAATGCACTCATTGTCAGCCAAACCAAAACTGCGCTTGCGCCATCTATCGACACTTTTGGGAAGTTTTTCATTCAGATCTGTGGCCATTCTTCTACTTCCTATATCCCTATTGCAAATATCTATATACTTCACCCACATCTGGATGTTCATTGATTTGGAACTGTGTCTTCGCTTATAAAGACTGGATCTTGTGTTATTTTCTTTACCAGATGATATTAGGCAAGTCCAAACGAAATCTATTGTGATTTTTTATTTTTTATTTATTTTATTTATTTCTTGTTGTCATTGATGCATTAAACTACATCTAGATTGAGTTCTGCCAACACATATGACAGAAAAAAAATTATGTTGGCGTAACTTTTACTCAATCAAAATAATAATAATAATAATAATATGACTAAATGCATTAACAAACGAAAAGAGAACGCGTTTAATGTTCGGTTCCATTAATGCTGCGGTTTATCGTGTGTATTCTTCTAGTTTAATTTCTATTTTTTGTTCTTTTAAATTCCATAACGTAGGGCTATCAAATTTGTGAGACTTACAGAAGATCATTGAAGCCTATCAATAAAATTATAGCGAAGTGCTGAATGGAGCTAGTAAGTAAAAAAAAATAATAAGATTCGAGCTAAATCGTTGTTTTTAAATTGTTATTTTATTTATATTAAAAATAAAGTTGGGATAAAAGAACAACTTTTATCATCGCTTTGTCTTTGATATTAAGATCTGGAATGAGTTTAAAGAGAATTATTGAAGCAATTTACTTTACAACGTTAATCTGAACTTAGTGCCAAAGAAGCTTAGGAAATTCTCCTTTCAGAAGCTCTTAAGGCGATATTCCGACCTTGTAGCGACGTTGGTTTATTGAGACTAAATGAAGCCGCGATGAAATTAAATTCTTAATTTACTTCTGTACATGTTTACTTATGTTTGCAAAATCAACAATAAAAGAGAACGTGATAATTACGAACAATAATCCCATGTGACATAGATTAAAACAATATGGCTGACTGTTGACATTCAGAATAAACAAAAGAAGATATCTGAGTGTCAAATGAAATGAGTGAAATCAGCAGAAGTCACGACATGAAATATTAACAAGAAGTCCCTGAAAGAACTCTAAGCCTATTTTCCTTAAAATGTTATTCCTTATTCTTCAGTAATCTTTCTCCGTTTCATCTTTAAATGTATTAGAAAAGATATAAAATAACTTCAACTTTTTTCCAAGAGTGTTTAAAAATATTTATTTCAAATACATAAAGCAAATTTTCGGGAAACATCCGCTTTTCCTTTTTCAATCCATAAATAAATGAAACACACTCTAATATACAAACAACAAACAGAAATGGTTGATAATCCAAAAAATTGCAAAGACATGAAGAGTCAACAAACTTATTTGTTGTTCCAATGTTATGTCAATATAACAGTCATGTCGGCCTTATAACAAAGGGAATCTCTTTTACTAAATAATAAATATGAAAGACATTATTAATAATTAAATACATTTTTTAACAGTTTTTTTTAACAGGAAGCAGTTTTTTTAACATTTATTTTAATAAAGTCCTTGATTAATAAAATAGTACTAGTCGGCTACTCGTCGCTTCGCTCCGGAAGCCTCGCGTATGTAACGAAAAACAATTTGTTATTTATTAAAAACACACACACACACACAAATTACATCAAGTAAAATAAAACTAAAGTTTTTTTTTATTTTAATTTTTGATGTATATATTCTCTCAATTCACGACTGCTTTTAGAATCAGCGTGTGAATCATATATCTGTGATATATTTTTATTTTTTATAGAGATTAGAATGTAATCCTTGTGGTCTAATGCCTAAGACGTCTAACTTCGGAGCAGAAGGTTGCATGTTGGATTCCAGTAGATAACTCGTAGAAATTATTTCTATTTTTGTAAATTACAATAATTGCACCAGATCGAAAGAGAAATAAACGATTTTCGTAATATAGATACAATTTTCAGTCGCTTTTGAGCTACAAATAGTGAGCTTTCAGTATTCTACTTAATAGAAATAGTGCTTCTTTCTTTCTTGAGTCTCTTTTTTTATTTCCATTGATACTTTACAGTGGTTTTTGAGTTAGAAATAGTGATTGTTTTTGAGTAACGAATACTGATTTTTCAGTATTCTACCTAATAGAAATAGTGATTATTTTTTTTTCTGTTCTTTTTTATACAATTCCAATTGATACTTTTCAGTGGTTTTTGCGTTACAAATAGTGAAAATTATCTATATCTATTAGCTAGGCCATCAGATTGTTCGATTTAGATATTTGAAGAAGAGATTTCAGATGGACGTTAGTTGATATAGATGATAAATGAAGATCATAGCTTGTATACGAAATTCTTCGCAAAAAATTGATTGTGAATATTCTTTAGAGTGAAGATAACCAAATTCTGTTGAATTGTGACTCAAAGACCTAAAGTTGTATGTGAGTTAAGACAACGTTTTCCAATTATATGGCAACTTTATTTAGAGTTTGTCCTTGAGCTTTATTGATAAATATCGCATAAGAAGGTCTGATCGGAAATTGTTTTCTTGTGAAAGTGAATGGAAGTAGATTACCGCATGGTTCCATAGACATCCTATAGATGAAAACAAAATCTCCTTTGTGAGTTCTAATTTCGGTTTCTATGAGATCATTATCGAATGAACAGCATTTAAGTTGAGTTCCATTGCAGTATGCAAACTTGGGATTGATGTTTCGCAACAATATTATTGGAGATCCAATCTTCAATGACAAACGATGTTGAGGAATTCCGCTGAGATTCAATGCGTTCAGACACTTGGGCATATAGAGATGTTCGTGTGATGGATTATCAGAAGTGTCAATTTTATTCGCACTTGTATTGTATGCTCTGTAGTCTCTCCTTGTATTCTTAGATTTATCATTCGATTGATGTTATCGACACTCTCGTTCATCTCGTTTATCCAATTCCAATTGATACTTTTCAGTGGTTTTTAAGTTACAAATACTGATTTCTCAGTATTCTACCTAATGACGTACTGCGTCTTTCTTTTTCGACTTTCTTTTTAATTACAATTGTTACTTTTCAGTCAAAGTCAGTTCAGTTTTGACAGATAAGTCAAAAAAGCAATATGAAGAGAGTTGAAGTTCCCATGGCCTAATGGGTAAGATGTCTGACTTCGAATCAGAATGTTGCAGGTTCGATTCCTGTCGCGGATGTTTCATTGAAAAAATTCTTTCTATTTTTCATTCTCACAGAAAACTGCGCCAGACAGACACACACACAGACAGAGAAATAAAAGATTTTAGTAATATAGATTGTTACTTTTCAGTGGCGTTTGAGTAACAAATATTGATGGTGTTGGAGATACAAATAGTGATTTTTTCGGTATTCCACCTCAGAAAAAGGGTGCTTCTTTCTTTCTTGACTCTATTTTCTTTATTTCAACATCTGCCGTGTACACGCACTTATTTTTCAATATCACATAGAATTTGGTTAAGTAAGAATATTGAAAATATTGCAACGTTTCGGCAATTATCGTTCTAATTGTCAGTTTCGAATTACAAATAAACTGACTGATGTGAAATAAATAAACAATTTTGAGATTCAAAAAAAAGGTTGAATACATTACTTATTGATGGGGGAAGGGAAAGGAGATATAAGTAAAAGAAAATATATAAAGAGAGTTGTAGTCCCTATGGCCTAATGGATAAGGCATCTGACGTGAGATCAGAAGGTTGCAGGTTCGATTCCTCTCGCGGATGTTTCATCATAAAAATTATTTCTATTTTTCATTCGCACAGAAAATTGCGCCGGACAGACACACAGACAGAGAAATAAAAGATTTTAGTAATATAGATTAGGGTCTACGTTTGTATCCTGATATTTGTTAAATTTTGCTCTGTAATTTCTAGAATTTTTCTTAATTTTAAATCTGTTTCTTTAAAAATAATTTTGACATTAGGGTCCATAAGGTGTCCTAGTTTCTAAGCAAAGTCTTTATTATAAGGCCGACATGACTCATATATTGACATTATATTACAAAAACAAATAAGGTTTATTGACTGTTCATGTCTTTGCAAGTTATTGGATTATCAATCATTTTTGTTTGTTTTTTATATTAGATTCTGTTCCCATTTAGTTACGGTTTGAAAAAGAGAAAGCAAATGTTTCCCGAAAATTTGCTTTATGTATTTGCAACAAATATTTTTCAATACTCATGGAAGAAACATGAAGTTATTTTATATCTTTTCTAATATTATTCCTTATTTATTTATTACTATTTTTTTAAAGTCGAGAATACGACAAAATCAAAAAGGCTACATTGGTTTATAAATTATATCTATGAAGGAAGTCGGTGCAATTTTTCATTTCCTCGGATACAAAGTACTAATTATATTAGTATTACTTAGTTAAATTGTCTAAATAGGATTAATTTTATTTATAACAAACCATACGCCAATTAATGAACTGACTAAATAGATTAATAACCAATGTTTTAAGATATCGATATAAATCCATTGTTTAATTTCTAGGGAAATGTTTGTCACTTTCTCTCACTAATTTCTCGATCAGAATTCAACTATAAAAGATTGCAAACATCAAAAGTCAGATCGTCTCTAGCCCTTGAAATGAATACCAAGTTTTAAGAAGTTCCATCCACTAATTCAACAGTGAGTATAGACACACACACACACACATATATATATATATATATATATATATATATATATATATATATATAATTTATATTTATATTTATATACAAGCACACATACACAGATACCTAAATAAGGTAAACACGTCAATTCACAGTTTTGTAGTAAACACAAAACCAAGCATTCACGTACAATTTGGAATCTATCAATCTTACATTATTAAAAGCGACTATTACTGGATAGATCCTTGTTTGAGGGATTTTCCCACTCTGGGGTGAGGTTTACTCAATATTTCGGCTCGGTTCCCTGAACCTTCTTCAGGAGATGATGAGAATTACTTAGATTTTGCTACTTCCGCTTTGTCCGTGTCAGAAAAGCTCTATCAGTGGCCTTGTTCGTAGTGAGATTGAGAGTACACTTTTATAACGGGAAGACAGCGGACAATGACTCGTAGAAAGGAAAGGAAAGGAAGGAGACAGTGAAAGTTTTAAGAAGGACGAATCCTTGGGGATACTTTCTAATTGCGTGGGAGGATGCGTGGAAGTAGGAACTCTATTATTGGTTGATGCGCAAAACTCATTATTGTAATTAAAGAATCGAATACAAAGTCAAGCTATGACCCCTTTGAGTTCATTTACTTTTCTAGACCAAATTTTGCACAATTTTGTGTGGTGGAATGAGTTAATTACTGGGTAAATA
>JAFIDM010068043.1:0-19030 GCA_023159025.1 Thereuonema tuberculata
CATGGTGCTTTGTTCCGATGAAATGAACGCCACTAGGCTTCCAGAGTCGCTCCTTTATAGATGTGGACTGAGACCGACCCTCTCGAAACCTTCTGCACATGCACAGAGAGGTTAGCTCTGTTTCTGGCCTATAATTAATGTCCAGGTCACCCTCTACAGGGTTCACTGGAAGCTCTTTAGGACACAACTGGGACAATGGGACACAACCTCAAAAACGGGACAGTCCCGTACAAAATGGGACATCTGGTCACCCAATAGCTCTTATTATATATGTTTGTAATATTGTTGCTTTTATTGTTAAACGGCATCTCAAATATTAATTATCACCAGAATTAGAAATGTTTTATAAAGAGATTAATTGAACATTCAATTTTATTTTTAAATATTTCATCGAACTTTAGTCTGAAAGCAGCGTTGAGAGGAAAAAACAGCAGTTGGAACGTTTAGGAAAAGAAAGATCAAAATTACTTTTGCAGATAGGAAAACTCAAACATGAAGCTGAGGTAAGAGTTCTTTTTATCCTATATTTTATTTTAATTTACTATAATTTTTAATTTGAATATAGCAACATCTTGTCCATTTGAAACTTTAAGGAGTTCTTGGAAACTTAAATGACAATTAAAAAAAAAAAAATCATGAAATTTTATTTAATGAAATCTATATTTTGGTTTCAAAGTTGTTTGAAACTTAAGAAAAATCGTGTGACATTTGATAGTTCATTGAAGCTGTTTTGGCTTAATGATGTTTTATTGAATTTTGACTTAATATTCATTCAACACAGTTCAGGTATCTATTGAATTTTCACTTGAATTTTATTGTTGCTTTTTTTTTTGGTTGAGGTAGGGGCGCAAAATGAAACAAACATGAAAAAATTAACTAATGCTCATTAATTCTTCTTCATTTTTTCATAATGTTTAATATAAGGTACATTAGACTTCATTTCAAAAATACTCCTTCTTTATTGGCAATATTTCGCAAGATTAGAATCATCTTGCTTTCTCAAGCCTTCTTTTTGAATTACATCAACAACAATAAATTTGTCTACATTTATGACAACAAATAAGCATGCTTACATTTTTTACAATGTAATAAAAATATACTAATAATAATAAATAATGTATCATTGCAGAATTGAATAGGTTTTTTGCAAATGTTTTTATCTTTATTATGTAATAATGAAAAAATCGTACAGGATGTTCACTTAATGTATCATTACTGATATAAGAAAATGTAGACAAGCTTATTGTTGTTGATATAATTCAAAGAGAAGGCTTGAAAAATCAAGATGATTCTAATCTTGCGAAATATTGCCAATAGAAATAAAGAGGGAGTATTTTTGAAATGAAGTCTACTGTATCTTATAATGGTCATTAATTAAATCCTGTTTATTTACTGAGCAAAAAGGTAATGAAAGTGCAGTGAGGATTGAAGATAGAAAATACAATGTACCCTCAATAATTAAGAAACAAAAATAAAAAAGAGCATAATTAATGGAAATAAATATCCTTGGGCGTTAAGCTTTCCGCTTCAAAAGGAATTTGTCCATAAATAAAGAAAAAGAAAATAAAACATAAAAAACAACAATAATAATGTAAACAAAAACCTTTGAACATCAAACATTCTGCTTCAAAAGAAATTTGTTCATTAAGAAACAAAAGGAGAAACAAAAAAACAGAAGAAAACAAAGCCCTCTGATGGGTAAAAGAAAAGCATCATATTAAAGAAAAGTCTTTTTTTTTTTTGGATTTTACGTTGGAACCCTGAGACGACCGTTTCGAGCTAAGCTTAAAGCTATTATATATAATATGTTCTAATATAGGCATATCAAGCTAGTTTAAGCTTCATAACCATATAATACATATTGACAGTCAGCTGTGGATAATACTGCTCACAGCAAAAATTCCTTTTCAAATTGTTTCAACAGCCTGTAAATATATTGTGAGAATGTAGATGGTAATTTTGAACTAATTTGAAATATTTATTTTAGAACAACAATTGTAGTTGATAGAGATATGTATATTCCTTGTCTTTTAATCTGATAAATTAGCTTTGGATAAAAAACAAATCAACATCTAGTCACAATACGTACAGCCCTATGCACAGAAGAAGTGAAATCCTACCTCATCACCTACTGCCACTGTTCTAGTAACAATATTAGGAACACAGTTTGTTTATGCATATATTTGGGAACTAATCAAAAAATATTAGACTGATCACTTGACGTATCTATTCTAAAACTGCTTAAAAGTTATGAGTCTTTTATTTATTTTCGGGTTTGCTTAAATTTCTCTTTGTAGGAACATCCAGTATAGCATTGCTAGCACTATGTTCGTCATTGATGATTGTACATTATCTAGTAAACAAAATAATAAATAGTTTCGTTTTAAGTTTCAATATACATTTAATAAACTTACAATCCATTCAGCTAACATTGAAAAGGTGTTACTAATTTGTTCATCTTTAGTCTTTCATGTGAGTTATGTAATGGCTGCCTTATTTACCCTATTCATCACTTTGTCATTCATGAAATTTACTATCGTGATTTCTTTAAACTCATTTCAGTCTTTTTTTTTTTTTCTGAAGCCTTTAAGTTTCTGGTTTTTCTGTTGATCTTTTTTACTTTCTATTAGTTGTAACATTTCATTCTACTTTCTCTCCCCTTAGAAAAAAAATGTCAGTGTCATTCTTAATTCTGTTTAGCCTCTTCCTTGTAGTAACTCATTACCGTATCATTTTCACTTCCATCATGTAAAGCATTTCTCTTTTCTGCTCATATTAACCACCATATAAAGAAATAAAGATCTAATGATGCTTTTGCAAGTGTTCTCTTTATGATCCATAAATATTTTATCACTGAATATTCCAGTCATTGCTTTTCAGTTTTCCTTTCTAAGTCTAATAGCAGTTCCTTACATTTTAATTGCATATTCTTTCTAAGGTCATGGTATACTGTCTGTACATTCACTTTCTTTCCGCAACAACTGTCTTATCCCTATTATTTTTTACTCCATCCTTCTTTTGAGCATCTATCCATTTTGAAAAATGCCGTCAACTATCCCTCACACAGGATATATCATTGGTATTCCCGTTAGCTAATCAGTGCATGTTTCTGGATGTCACCACAGACACGATCACAGTAAAAAGTAAGGGATTGAATTCTGGCCATTCAAGACTTTACATATTTTACTCTTTACCTTCAGTTCTATATATAAAAGCAATTATAGTATTTGAGTAGTCCCTAGATAAATATTAATGTATCTTGAATAGTTTTATTCTATTTCAGAATTATTGTTATCTCTCTCTTCATGTAGATAATAAATTGTTTGTGATTTTGATTTCATATCATCTTGAAAAATTTGTTTAAAACTTATCTACTGCCATTAAGTTGTCAGTAATGATCCAGTCTTTTCTCTCTTTCTCTTCCTTTTTTTTTAATATTTCGATGTATTTTGTTTAATTGACACGGTAGCCACTGGAGTTTTATTTTCTTCCCAGAAATCCTTTAATTTTATCATTATAGAATAATTTGTTACCAATTCTTCATTTTTTTTCAGCATCATAAAGAACTAATTAGGAAAAGAGATGAAAAGCTGAAAGCCTATTCAGAGATTCATGGATTCGAAGGTAAAAAAAAAAATCTTTTAATTGTTAAATATTTTAAAAACATCTAATAATTAATATGGTATTTTTTTCTTTTCTCTTTTAAAAATATTTAAATATATATATGATCGAATAGGCAAAACCCAAAGCATGTCCTTCGAGTTTCGCAAAGCAAAGATTTCTCTTAATTTAGTTCTCTTAATACTTGCATGGCTGCAACACGTGTTGTATGTGAAATTGGGCTTCCAATAGAATAGAATTCAGATTGGGGCTTCCCTGTACAGCATTTAGAACTCTTCATTATACTTGTGTAACACGTGGTCTATATATGCTTGTGGAAAGGAACCAGTCTCTCTCAAACACTGATACACGTTTCCGAATGTCGCGTAATGAGGGACTATGCACGATTAGAATATAATTCAAGTGTTGCAATTAAGATATTGGTCTCGATATTCTGTGGCAGCAGCATGTCCATTCCCAATGCAAAAACAACACATATATGTGGGCATATTCCTCTTTTGAATACATTTCCTCATTTTAGGCATTTTACCTTGTTCTATCCTCTATTACGCTGACTAATTCACCCCTTCAGTAATTATCAGAAACAAAACAATGAAGGACCTCACATTGGGCAAAACCAGTTACTTCACATGTTCGCATGATAACTATGGCAAAGCCATAGCTCAGTCCATATCTCAGGAACGAAGCCGAATTGACCCAAGGTCTATATTACATTTTTTGTTTAAAATAACCATCCGAACACATTGGCAAAGTTTGTCAGTTTCGTGATGGAACACCCTGTATTTTTTGTGTATGGATTTCGCATGAATTTATAGATGCTATTCATGTCAGCTGTCTTATGTGCAGTGTCATATTGTGCTAAAGAGAATTTCTTACATCTGTGTTTATCTAAAAGTATATCTAAAGTGTTTTAACAGTGATCTAAGCACACAACAAAGAGCAGTTCTTTCAATAAGCAGACACTATTGTTCTACCATGGCTATAATGAGAAACGGGGATTAGATAGAAAAAGTTGTTTTCATAAACTTCATCATCTACCAGTTGTTGTCAGTCCTAGGCCTTGTCAGCCTAGGCAGCACAATCTTGATCATGATTTAGGTCATTATCTAGTGCACAGTAGTTCACCAAAGATTCATGTCATCATTAGTAAGTCTTATTAAAGTGGGAAATATTAAGTGAATTTTGAAAGGATGGTGTGCATTTAGTATTATTATAGGAATTAAAATTAACATGAAGTTCAGAAGAAAAAATAGATACATTTCACCTCTGGGCAATACTACAAATAATTATCACAGCTACATTGTATAGACAACATTATGGTGAGTTTTTAAGAACATTTCCTTTTAGCTTTATCAAATTGAAATAAAAATTTCAAATTGTATGCATTTTAATTCAAAATTAGTGAAATCAAAACAGATTCACCATAATAACGACATTAGAACATCAATTGTAATTACTAATTGGGAGGAAGGTTGTTTCCGTTAATCAAATAATTAAATCAGATATATATGAGAATAGCTAGTTTATATTAAAGTAATTAGGCCTACAATTAAATTATTATACATACGATTATTAAAACTGTATTTTGAAACACGAAGTATTATTAAAAAGTAATTTATTTAGGAAACATTTTTAGCTCCTGTAATGCTAGATTAAGAGTAATGGTATTCTATATTGCATATAACCTCAAATAAGCACTCTGAAATGAATGCCGTCAATGGCAGAACAAGAACCATTGCTTTACAAGTAGATACTATAATTGCAGGGGAGGGGGGGTCATTGTGGTTCAAATGATCAGTGTTCTACTGTATTTGGATTGTTGAGTGAAATTCCATTAACTCCTGCCGTTTTGAAAGTTTCCATTGAATTTCTTTTGTAATTTTTATTGAAATTCACAGAGAAATGAGAGCAAAATATTTAAAAGAGAAACATAAGTGTGTTGGAAGATATTTAAAACTTTTGAAGTTAGAAAATATTTGGAGAAAAGCAAATAAAATGCATTATTTAAGTTTTGTTATCCAGATAATGAAGTCAATTTTAATTAATAATTATAGCAAATAAGTTTGTTCTTTATTTAGCATTTTGTCTGTATGTATGTTTTCAACATATTATTTGCAGGTTTTATTTTCAAAAAAGACGAAGAGATCAGTGAATCACGAGTGTCTCAAATTTTGGAGATGCTAAATAGCAAGATTGAAGCTGAAAAGAAGCAACAAAGAGATCTTAAGGTAATTTTGTAATCTCTGGTAATAGTATTAAAAGTTTTAATTTTGGCTCATGTCATTGTTGTGTAGAACTACCTGCCTGTTCCCTTTCCTTTCCAGTCTGCTATCTTAATATGAAATGATTTGTCTAAATATGATAAAGCTAGTGAGAAAATGAATTTCATTTCAGATTAAGACATTATGTCTGTGGTCTGGTCACCGATAGAAACAAAATACAAAAAAGAATACAAAGAGAAGTGATATTACTTTTGTCTGATATGTTTTATAATAAGAGCATGTTAATCATTCCCAACAAATAAATAGAAGCACTGATAAAATATTATACGTATAATTTTGGGTCTTCTAAAATTAATTTTCTTAATATGCAGAAAATGGGTATTTTTTGCCGGAACTATATACTGAATAATGGCAACAATGGATTATTTATTTTTAATATATCTTTTCTAAAGAATTTCAGAAATTTCTGGGTTTTAGCTTGTTTAAATTTTGTCTATGTTTGATAGGATTTCCTTGAAAGTTGTTTGTCTTTATAAATTAAACATTATAATTATGAACACTGAGCTGATATGAAATGTGAGGATCAGTATATTTGCATTCAACAATTACAACCATTCAAAATGGCAATTTCTGTGTTGTCGTTGAAGTAAACTTCAATCTAAAATTATTGGCTTATCTTTAGTAAAGATATTAATTTCTATCTAAAATGTTATTTAATGATACTAAGGCTTGATAAAGACAAAAAAAGAAAATCTTTCAAAGTAATGAGTTTCTCTTTGTCTAATATCTCCAACTGAGTTCAGTTGATGTACGTAAAAGTTTTCTTGAATGCATTAGAGAAGGAAGATGAAGTCAGTAGAGTCATTTATTAATGACGATGCAATGAGATCTTGTGACAGCAAACCCTTTCAATAAAAACTGAAAATCACATCTACTTTTTATTCCAATTCTGCAAAACCTGAAGAAATCAGACTCTCAGTCAATTTAAAGAGCATATTAGATACTTTCTACTTAAGGCAGTTATTAAAACTTACAATGGTTTTTATAAAATCAATATTTGCAAAAACACTAATTGTATAGCACATATAAATTGAGTTGGGATGGGATTTTATTTTTGATGATGATATATTCCTTTCATTTTGTTAGGCTTATTTTTGTAAACTTCTGCTTCTCTGTAGTCTTTCATTGGACAATTAAAAGAAAATTTTTCTTTTCTGTAAATTGTATTACCCCTGGTAATCAAGTTACTATCTGTTTCTGGGATTTCTGGAATTCAATTTCTTTTCTTTTAATTATTATTTTTATATCCGAGACTGGAACACCATAACATATGTTATAACGTTAAAAACATCTAGCGAAAAGGTACATCTCGTCCTTGCAAATTTAAAATCTCCTATGTTTCATTTTTGTCGTAAATTAATTTTGCGGATATTTGAATAGCATTTTCGTTTAGGTACCTAACAAAAAATCTCTTATGTGCAGATCTTTGTATTTCGCTGTGGTATATGCCATTTGTAAAATATCCGAAGTGACTGTCAACATTACATTATACATCAAAATCATCTATATGACTGATGAAGATATAAGAGTTTTTAATAACCATTTTGTTTTTCCTAATATGTCTCGCCATAATCATAATAATAATAAACCCTCCTATGTGATCACTCAATGCTGTCTCTGGCTAAATCTTAGAGAGTGTAATATCACGTCGTGCCCGCATGAAATAGCGTTTTTCTCAGAAAGTTACTTTTTACACATGGGAGATTTTAAATTTGCAACAACGATCTAAATACTATGTAAAGTCCAAAATTCAACAGGTCCAAATGGCCTTGTCATTTATAATAAATAAATGATCAGTAGTATAAGGTTCTTTGAGATTGCTACAAAATATCAGATGTTGAGGAATACTATGTAAAGTCCAAAATTCAGCAGGTCCAAATGGCCTTGTCATTTATGATAAATAAATCATCAGTAGTATAAGGTTCTTTGAGATTGCTACAAAATATCAGATGTTGAGGACTCAGATTCTCCACCAGTCACACAGTGTAGCCCCACTTCTTCAGGTTTTTTTTACATTTCAACAACCTGTTCTCCATCGGTACTGAGTTTTCGAGGTTCCATTTGGAAGGTGATACCCAGCACCAAGATCCTCCTTTTCTTCTATTCATTAATTCCCTACTTGTTTTCTTTAAGTATTCTATATACCAGTGTTGTGTGTCACATTTAGTGTAGGAGAAGTTACTCACATCAGTGCAAGACATCAGTTATTTTACTTAGGAAACAATTAAACCCCTTAAAATTTTTAATTAACAACTTCTCGTATTGGATTTGCAATAATTGGTTAATAACAGGAGTGATTGAGGTTGAAGTAGGGTAGATAGTAACTGAGAAAAACCTTTAAATATAATGATCCATCATCAAATGATACAGTGGTGGTCAAAATTATAAGGACAAGGGAAAAAATCGCCAAACTTGGTTACAGTTGGCCGTAAAATTATGCAAATTTTATGGCTGGAAACCAACGATCAATGCAGCATTTTTTATTAGTTTTTATGGAAATATATGGGAAATTCATATTCATAAAATGTATTTTGGATTTAGACAGCCCTATGATATGGACAAAATTATAAGGAAAATGCTATTTGTGTGTGCATGTTTTTTTTGCATGTTTGCATGTTTTGTACTGCGCTCCCAGATGATATAAATGCGTAGTAAGAGATTGCTTACGTCGTATTCTATTTTTTCAGTCATGCCACTAGGTACGAAACTTTCGGAGTTTTAGAAAGGGAAAGTGGTTGCTTTTAAAAGTTCAGGACTTACTGTACATCAAATTTCGACAAAGCTGAATAGATCGAGAACGGTTATTTATAATTTTCTTAAAAATCCCGAAAAATATGGACGGCAAAGACATATAGGTAGGCCATCTTCTGTTTCTGTGTGTGTGAAAAGAATGATAATAAGGCGAGCTTGCTCCAAAAAACAAACATCAACGGAAATTAAACGGGAATTAAACTTATGATGCAGTTTCGAACTGTTCGACATGTTTTACAAAAAGAAAAAAAGGTTCGTTATGGAAAACTTATGTCACGACCACCTCTTACAAAAGTTCATAAGAGACTGAGGGTGGAGTTTGCCAAAAAATGCATTATTATGGAAAAAGAAGTGCGATGATGTTATCTTTTCTGATGAGAAAAAGTTTAATTTGGATGGACCAGATGGTTTTCGCTACTTCTGGTATGATCTCCGTAAAGAAAAAGAAATTTTCGCAAACCTTAGATTTAGAGGTGGCTCAGTGGCTGGTCTGGGGAGGTTTTGCAACTGGCGGAACTACTCCAATAGTTTTTGTGCAGGGCAAAATGAATTCTGAGAGTTATATTTATATATTGGGCAATAATCTTTTACCAGAAGCACCGTCAATTACGAGTGGAGACTTTTTGTTCCAGCAGGACAATGCCTCAGTACACGTTTCTCAAGCTTCGAAAGCATGGTTTGATGCTAATTTTGTGAAACTACTTGACTTGCCGGCCAGAAGCCCAGATCTAAATCCAATGGAAAATCTGTGGGGTATTCTGGCACACGAAGTATACAAAAATGGTATTCAATATCAAAATAAGCAAGAACTTTGTCCTCCATCGAAAAAGCTTGGAAAAACAATTTCTAAAAACGTTCTGAAGGAACTGTCAAACTCTATGACATCAAGATTGATAAAAGTGATTGAGAAGAAGGGGGAGATTATTAATTATTAGTGTGTTTCAGGCCAAAACATTCATTGTCCTTAAAATTTTGTCCAGTTTTTACAATGACATTTTTTTTTTAAATATGGAAAAACATTCAAATTTTGCATTTTCCAATGTTTTGCATTCTACAATGATTTCTAGCATAAAAAGGCATTTTATGTATAAATTTCACTTTATTTACTTCACAAATAATTTTTTTCTGTACAATTTTCAGTTGTCCTTATAATTCTGACCACCACTGTATTAAACATTGAAATCTACTTTGTATTATTAAGTTTGACTAATTGTAATAATCAATCCTTGAAGCTTTTCCTTCATTCAGTCCATTTTTGTTTTTTATTAAAAAAAGTTATTAATTCTCTTTTTAAATTTAATTACAGCAAGATTACGAAACAAAAGAAGACGCAGCACAAGAAAAAATTAACGATTTTCGAGATAAGAAGACCAAATTAGAACAAGCAATAAATATGAAAGCTGATCAGATGGTAATATTTCTTTTTAGCTTTTCCATATTCACAGAAAAAAAAAATAATAATGGTCATGTTTTTTTTATTATTCTGATAGGCCTACAATTTAGTTTTCTTTGTACAGTCGGACCACGATTTAACGAATTCATCGGGACCGAAAATTTTATTCGTTAAATCGGGGGTCGTTCGAAATATCAGGTTCCAAAACAAAAATAAAAAATTTCTGCACTTACCTTATGGAACAGCCCTAATAAGCATCTACACAAAAATATCCATAATTAGAAATTGTACACTTTTTATTCAGCAGCTAATAATACAGCGAATAATTACGCACTAGTTAATTTGAAATTGTAAAGTATGTACTGAGTAATGTTTGACAATTTCCTTGATTCCTGACTCGAAAAAGTTCTTTTTCAACTTTATGGAGAGAAGAAAATACAGCATCATTTATTTCCACCAGCATCAGGTATGTTTACCCAAACTAACAAAAAAGAAAATTTCTTTTTCGGCTGTTGAAATAATTCGTTAATTGGGGGTTTCTTATTCGTTAAATAGGGGTTTTTGCCTTCATTTTAATCAGGGAAAAAGAAAAATTCGTTAAATCGTGAAATTCGGTAAATAGGGGTTCGTTAAATCGGGGTCCGACTGTATTTAAATAAAGTTTGGATAGAAATACTGTAAAAGCACTTATTTTCGCGAGGCTTTAATTTTCGCGAATTTCGCGAGCCCGTCGTAATCGCAAAAATTTAAGCCTCGCGAAATACTTTTTTTTCTGTTGAATTCGGTTCTGTTCATAAAATTCGCGAAATTTTCAGCTCGCGAAATCACCGATATCTTTATTTTCACGAAAATAAGTCCTTTTACAGTATACCACAACTTTTAATTGTGCAGTTCTTTGAAATCGTTACTGAAGTGCAGTTGTAGAAAAACTCTTTAGTGCTGAATTTGATAAATTATTTAATGTTTAAGTTCCATATTCAAAATACGAACTGTTTTTGAGTTGTAAAAGAAAAACAAAACAAAACATAATTCCCAGTGTTCGAATTCATCTAGAAAGGCATAAACAGTTCCTTTTGTAGATTTTGTAATGATAAAAAAATAAAAAAATAAATAAATAAATAAAACAAGCAATGTTTTGCGGTACATTGATTTCTTGATGCAGTAATGATATCTCTTATATAGTTTTCCAGATCTGTCTGTGTGTAACGTAACGCTCTCCGCGTGTTTAGAAAATAATTTTAATTTCCTGTGAAAACAGAAGTAATGAAACATCCTTGACAGGAATCGAACCTGCAACCTTCTGATCCGAAGTCAAATGCTTTATCCATTAGGCCACGTGGACTACATTCAAATTATTTGTTAAATATTCTTCATTTATTCATCGTCCATCCAAACCATTTTATTAAATTATTTTATATATGTATATAGTTTTCCAGATCTGCCTGTCTGTGCGTAACGTAACACTGTCTCCCTGTTTTTAATGGAGGATAGCTGCCCTGTAAATCTCACATGTACGACAGGGCAGATGTGTCTGTTTGTGCCAGCATTCGCAATCCTGGGAGGTTTTTTGAGAGACGCATTATTTTCTCATGGCCAGCTTTATGTTGCATGTTCGCGTTCACGAAACAGAGACAACATCAAAGTACTCATCAATAAAATAAAAAACGACGGTGAAGGTCATTTGCTAAGTGATCCTAGAATTTTCACTTGCAATGTGATTTATAATTAAGCTTCCAATAAACAAATTCATTTATGTTCCTAGCAATGCATTCATTTTAATTTGCTGTCAGTCATACAGATGACGGGGAAATATTCTATCTAGACTAAAAGCCGTCACAGTGATATCCTGTCATTGTTAAGGGGACGTATATGCTAGATATTAAATCATTCCAAATACATGTAAATAATTAAAAACAGGTTATTTAGGTATAGATTTTAAAGTTTGGATACATTATTGCTAAAACTTATCAGGAAAGAAACTTGGAAGAAACTAAAAGTAATCTCGCATTCACACAGAAAAGGAAATCTATCTAAAGCAGTTCTTTTGTGAAGTTGTTCTTTTAAGAGCCCCATTCACTCCAACTTAATCCTTTTAATGACTAACGCAGTGCTTCTTATAGAACTAAATTTTTACTTAATTTGTTATTGAAATAAATAACTTCTATTTATTTTTTTTTTATTTATTTCCAAGGCAAGAAATAAGACTGAGCTACGGAAAATAGATCAAGAGCTACAATTACTCGATGCCTCTGAAGCTAAACTAAGTCAAATCGATTGCGAGCTTCACAGAGCAGTAAGTAATGCCTTCAGTAAATAAATTATTTCAAAATCATTTACTTAAGTAACTTTAATGAATAAGAAATATTAGTTTTACCATTAAATTCATTTTCTAAATCTTTAATTTATTAATTTTTGAATTCCAGGAACAAGAAGTAGTGGAAGCTGATAGTAGTTTAAACATTCAACAGATGAGAAGTGAATTAGAAAAATTAAAAACAGACAGGAATTCCCTGGAAACAGACATGCGGAAATTAGAGTAAGAGAAAATGCTATTAAAATACCTTTGAAGAAATAAAAAACAAAACGTCATTGAGCATTTTTCCATTTAAGAACATTTATTATATTAATGTATTTTAACTTTTGATTTTATTTTTTTTTTTTTTTTTTCCCTGAGTTTTTTGGTTTCTTGTATTTCTAGCAAGATTTAAGCAATTAATTAGTTATTTTATAAAGCAAATTTATATATAGCAACAGGAATATGACATCTCCATTAAATCTAAACTAAAAACAAGAAATACACATTAGAAATAAAATAAGAAAATTCATATGCTGGCCTCCGCCAGCCCTAATGAGTTTTCTGTGTGCATTTAAATAAAGAAAAAGTGCCATATTTCTTCGTATTGCCACTTCTAATCACCTCTGTATTGAGACCTTGTTGTTAACTGGTAACTACACTCAACTGATGATGCCAATTAAGCATGAAACAGCTATTTTGAGATGTCACTATTAAACACCTGGTCTCAACATTTTGTGTTTACAAATTTATATTTATGTTTGAATTATTAATAAACAACAATAGGGAGACCGAAATGTTTACCAAGTGACATCTTGGAACAGCTGTTTCACGCTCTTTAGCGATCATCAGCCAGGAGCAGTCATCAGTAAAACAACAAGGTCTCCGTACTAAGGCTTTTTTATTATTCATTTATTTTATTATTATTCGATTATTCATATTAGCCTCAGTACGGAGACCTTGTTGTTTTACTGATGACTACTCCTGGTTGATGATCGCTAAAGAGTGTGAAACAGCTGTTCCAGGATGTTACTTGGTAAACAATTTGATCTTCCCATTGTTGTTCATTAATAATTCAAATGCGCAGTTTGAATTTTTATGCTTTAAAAAAATTTATTGAGGCCGGCGAACAACTGGCACCTGAATTTTCTCACTAATTTTTTATTAGTGAGTTTTTTATTGTTCATTTTTTCTCTTGAGGCACCACTGCGCTTCCGACGATTATATATGTTTGCTTTATAAAAGCTTCTGTATGCTTTAGCAGTCATCCAAACAACCGTATCAACTGTCCTCTTTCACACAACTTTGTTGAAGTTCATGAAGTGCTGTATTTGAATTGTAATTTGCATTTGTAATTTCAATTGAGTGCTCTCAATAGATAGATGGAATAACTTCTTCATTTTTGCAGAACTGTATCTGAAATTCTGTTAATACTTTAAGGCCACCTTATGACTTACATTAATAGTACTTACCTTTTTGTCTTTCCTCATTCTCTATCTCTCTTGCCCTCTTTAAGGTAAGATTTTAGACACTAGTAAGTTTCAATTAATTTGCCAGTTATTATAAAACAAAATTAATATAAATAATATTTCTTTCTGTTATAGTTTGGAAATGCAACGAATGCATTTACAAAGTAGTACACAGGCGGAATTGGATTTATTGAGGAAAGATAAAATAAACAAAACTGATTTGATAAAAAAGTTGTAAGTAAAAGATTCCTCATTCATTTGAATAAAAATATTGTACTTTAGCTTGTATTAAAATAAATTCTGCTTTGAAAACTGGAACCTATGATTTACAAGAGGTTTTCATACATTTTAAGTTGCATTTAACGAAAATTTAATTTTTATGATCTCATAATAAATGATGATTATTAATGTTTGTTTTTTCATTAATGGTACAGATTCAACAAACACGAAGAACCATTAAATCAGATCCTAGGACACATTCCTAACGACAATATTGCAAAAGAAATAAAAGAATTTATCAGGTATTGATTGAAAAGTCTGTTTCAATTTAGTAACTGCATAAGATTTTTCAGTACTCCAAAATTTAGTAAAGTAATTAATTAAATAAAAAAAAGTCTCAATCCCAGTTCTTTTAAGCTTTTGTAGAAATATTATACAGTAGAACCCAATTATCGGCGAGCAGATGATCTGCAGTGCGGATTATCCATGAGTGCCGTGAAAAATTTTTTTAATTACGAACCTCAAATAAACCAATTTTAATCCAAGCCAATAACAGGGAAAGTACTATAGACCCTACAGTGTGAAGGTCGAAAATTACTGACAGGTTTATTGTGCATCGTAATCCTATAGGCCTTCTCGGAATTTGTGGATGCAAACGTAGAGCAAAGGTTTCTGCTTTACTGTACATATTTTAAAAGTTTTACATATTATGTTTTTTTTACAATAATTTTTTAAATAAAATAAAATATTTTTTTTTGATGTTTACACCTCATTTTTAGTCTTTTTTCGGGTTATCCGCAATTTTCGTTATCTGCGAAGCCCTTGCCACCCAATCCCGCAGATAATTGGGGCTCTACTGTAGTTTAATTAAATAAGATTGAGGATTTAAAAAAAGGCCTGGTAATGTGAGATATCTAGATTCCAGCAGGTATAAAAGCCGAGATTTAATTGTTTATTTTAAAGATGGGGAAAAAGGGATACAAAGATAAGTAGTTATTGCAATGTTCTCGCTTTCATTTTTATAAAAAATATTTCTTTATACATTAGTATCGAGCAGAATATGTTATCAGTAAAATTTCCTTAAAAGAATTGATATCTCCATTTACTTTCTTTCCAGTGGTTTATTGAAGATTTTGATATTTTTCCTTTGTGATCTTGAACTAAGGTTTGTTTTGCTTATTTAAGAAGGAATAGCAAAAACCAAATTAATAAGAATTAAAGCCAAGAACAAGCTTAGAAATATTGTATAGCTTACATTTTATTTTACTGGTTTCATTGGTACTAGAAATAATTCTATGTTCAGAATAAATGCTTTTCTAAATTTGAATCCATCTTTAATAAGCAGAAAAAACAAATATATCTTAAGTTCTTTTCATATTCCTGAGCTTTCATGTCGGGAATCGGAGACAGCTGTTTCAGCCTTACTAGGCTTCTTCAGCCAGATTTACCCTTGATGATAGCCCAGGGTGCATGACAAAGATAAAGTTACCACTTCAGATCCCCGAAACGGACCCCAACAAAATAAAAAAAAATTAAAAGTGCACATAAATAAACAAAAATTCTCACACCCTGAACCTTTGTTTATTAATGTGCACTTTCATTTTTTTTTTCATGAAACTTTTTATGGCTGCATGTTAATTTATTTTATTTTCTTATTTCCTTGAATTCAGGCAGATCGGTAACGATTGCCGAAATCTTTCTAGTGAACTCCAAAAACTTAAAATTAATTCATCATCAGCTGAAAACAAAAGGAAAATGTGGATGTAAGTTTATTTCTGTTATTTTTAGGTTAATAAGAATTGATAAAATGGTAAATAGAGAGAATAAACAAATGCATTCTTCTTTATTGTTATTTAATGAATCATTGTTCCGTTGTAGTAAGTTAAAAATAAAGTATCATGTTATTTTACTAAATTGGATTGACTGACCGATTCACTCGTCAATCTTTTCAGTTTAAAATGTAGATTTATGTAAGATTAAGCAATTTCTTTACAGATAATAATGGCTTTTGCTTAATTTCTTCGTTTTAATCAAAATGTTCATTATTTATTAAAATAAAAATAAGTTATAATAATTCTCTGTAAACAGTTAATACAAACTTATACGACAGCCTTGCCATGAGAAACTCAGTTTCCCCTTTTTTTTAACACTTTTTCTTGTGACTCTGTAACCAGAATTTCATGCTGTTGAAATGGGCATTAAAGAAACTTATCTTTCTTAGTTAAATACAATAAATTTCATAATTTTTGGATTTGTTTTACATCTTGCTGTTTGAGTGGGCTGATACTGGATCACAAATCTCACTTTGTTTTTATTTGAATTATTAGTAGGTTGTGCTGGCCTAGTTTTTCTCTTAAATCAAAATGGACATTGTTTTATTTACATTAACCACATCATATTTAGAATTAATGCTGAAGGTATCCCAAGTTATGTAGATTAAATCCAAATTACAGGCCTGTAATTTTTCATCATGGGTAAAATAAGTAGAAGGTAAAAAACCAGGACGTTTCAGCGTACCAGTAAGCTATTTTCAACTGTCAACTGTCATATTTGGAAATTAAATTTTTTTTTACTCACTATTTGATTCCAACTTTTCCATGAACTAAGCTCGAATCCAAATTTCTAAGAATATTATTAAAATTATTTCTTTTAATAATAAATAGTTGTCTTTTTAAGTAAATAAGCAAATAACATATTTTCTTGTAAAGAAATTTCCTTGTACAGGAAAACTATGATGCTTAGAAACAAAATGATACTTATACTGTCAAAAAGATGACAGACTGTAGTCTTACTGTGCTTTCAATAGCTAGCATGAAACAGATTGTAGAATTGTAAATCTCATTTCTGAATATAATGTTTGTTTTTCTACCCCGTCTGTCAGAATTAATAGACTGTTCATTGACTGCTCTTTTGTCTGTTGATTCAGGCTGTGAGCAAATGAACAGCCATAGATGAAGTGGCATTAAGATTTGAGACTGTGTGAGGTGATGGTTTTAGGCTTCTGATACCTCGTATCAGATGCCTTATATCCCCGGTTTGTCTGTCCGTCTGTGGACAGGTATCAGTGCAGCAACCACAAGGACTAGAGACTTGGATAGGGTGTCGTTGGGAAGGTCTCGCCGAGAGCAGCTCAAAGCCGCAGAGCTTGTGTCTCTACGTGGTCAGAGTCCTGAGATACAGGGGTGTCAACATAACAATACGGTAACAATTGATATCAACGACAACAATGCTTTACAAATAATATTAATAATATACTATTATTAGTATTATTATATTTTCTTATACATATCAAAAGCTGTTGCGAAGTATTGTGATTGGTTTACTAATCGCTATCACTACCTTGTTTCTTTTTTCAGCTCTTTGTTGTTGTTGTAATTGTGTTGAATAATTAATTGTTGATTTATCAGATAATAAAGATATTCCCTCCATTTTATTTTTAACAGGGACCAGTTAAAAAAGAAGGAAGATGAATTAAAAGGTAATTTAGTTAAATCTTTTTTTTAATTTGAATTATCAGAATATATATATACAGCGATGATAAGTTTTACAGCCCAAGTTTTTTTATCTAAACTTCAACCTTGCAATTTTATGGATTGATGTATTAGAAATTTTATTTCTAGTGAATCTTTTTTTATTATTTGTTCTGTTAGGATTCGAAGAAAAAATTTTCCAAATTTGTGGGAGTCAGGATTTTGACAGTAGTTTGTCTGTTCTTCAGTCGTCTTTGAAAGAACTTCAGGAGTAAGTATCCTTTGTTATAACAAGCAGTTGTGTTATTTCTCATCTATTTTCTTTAAGGAAAATGATTAGATATCGTGATAATAAAAGGCAAATTGAAACGCTTCTTTCTCCCTAAGAAATAAAATAAAAATTTTAATTTTAATGGATGGATTTTTAAAAGATGATTCCTTTTTCATTTCAGTGCTTATCTCATGCAAATGTATTTATCAATAAAAATTTGAAATTTATAATTTAAAAGTTAATAATATAATTGATAGGAATAAATTTTGAGTTACGTATTTAAAAGCAATATGGAGGGTTGTTCCAGATCTCTGGGAACGAATTTTAGTGATGCATTGCTGCAGAAAAATCTGTGTATCCACTACCAGTAATGTTCAGTTTGATAGCCCATTACTGCTGCTGTTGCTCTATATCATAATTTCGATTGAAGCAGGCTGTTACAGAGTTCCATCGTAGCAATTTTTGTCCACGTCTCCTGACAAGCTTTCCAGAGACTATCTATTATGTGGGAAATCCTTTTTCTAGTCCTTGTTTTAGGAGTTCAAATGCACAAAAATCCATTGGTGTAGCATCTGGTGATTTCCCAGGAATGTCATTGATAGGTACAGCTTGTATTCCTGTTTTCTGTTCCATTTTGTTTCAAATAAACAGGTTGAAGCAGAGGTGTGACTGGAGGCTTTATCTTGATGGTGCTAAATCTTGTTTGTGTCGTTAACGTATAAACGGGCAATCTCATTTCCATAAATTGGGTCCACAACATTAGTAGTGGGAGTTGACCTTTTCATTTTGTGCAACATGACGAATGTTTACTTGCTTTTATAGCTGTATCCTACAATGATCATGAATCTCTTTGAAAAAGTTCTTTGCATTCTCTATACCAGTGTTTTTCAATCTGTGGGTCCTGAAGTCTTGCTCGGGGGGTCGCGGTCACAAGCCAGGTAAAAGTAAAGCCTGTTTATCTTTAATATTTTTTTCTAATCTTGGTTCTAAACGTCTCCCTTTCATGCTCGCTCGGAGCAAAGCGCAAAGACAATTTATAATCTTGTCTGTACTCACTGGCATACTCCGACAAATACCTTCAATCAAAAATTGATCGCTAGGGGGTCTCCAGAATTTTTTTACTGAAAAAGGGGTCGCGTATTTAAAAAGATTGAAAAACACTGCTCTGTACCATCTTTGAAAATTTTTTGTCATCCTTTTGATGATAGTAAATTGTTTGTGGTTTGTTGCATCATTAAGGTAGACCTATGCTTCCTTTAAT
>JAFIDM010068044.1:0-10558 GCA_023159025.1 Thereuonema tuberculata
AGTGGAGAGAAAATAATGTAGTTTTTTAATGGAAAAGATGTTTATCTCGAATGGATTAAATTATATAATGTTACGGATTTATAGTAGTTTCTTCCCGTCGGTGGTCAGGGATTTTCCATGTTTATTTCTCTTCCAGATGGACCCTAGGGTTCACTAAGCCCTGTGGCAAATGGGTACTGGGGTTCATACTTGGGGGTTAAAGGTGAGCGGGCGACGAGTAAACCATCCGATTTTCAACTAGTCCCATTGATCGAGGATCGCTGAAGCCTAGACCTCTCGCTCACTCAAGGGCTTGATGGTCTTTTTTGTAACAGTTTGACAGTAAACTCTTACATAATAATCTCAAAGTTATAATACAGAATTTAATCTCTACAGCTATTTCAATATTTGCTTAATATCTGTAATAAAAAGTTAATATTAGTGTGTTCCTAGAAAGTAAAACTCTTCATTCACTTCTCAATATCTGTTGAAAACAGCTGATACAATTGTTGTATTCGGAAAACTTCTTCAATTGTAAATGCACGAAAAAAAAAGAAATGTGAGAAGCTGAAAAATGTCTTCGCGAATATCAGTTATCTAAACTTTTTTGAACTGATTGCCATTAACCTTTTGGGCCTGAGTGCCTTTGAAGGTGTTACCACTGCATATTCAGTTCATGTTTTGTTTACAACATACTACTACAACATACTATCTGTGTCGCTCACTCTCATAATGCTTTATAATTATAGACATAAGCTGATAAGATTTGGAGAAATCAATTGTTTTCTCTTTGGTTCTGCCTCGCCTTGAATCCATTAAGCCACATGCTAGACAACACAAAACACGGTTATAGGCTTACCTCAGGCACTCTGACACCACACAAAATCACACACTTACTCTACATGGATTATATTAAACTCTACGCCTCAAACAACGCACAACTTACTAATTTACTTCAAGTCACAAGACAGTTCACATTGGGATGGAATTTGGAATCGACAAATGCCGCAAGCTACATATAACACGCGGGAAGACTACGAATTTGGAGGTTTTGAACTGGACCATGGGTTGGCCATCCAAACCATGGAAAAGGGAGAGACCTACAAGTACCTGGGCTTCCAGCAAGCGCGCGTCATTGACAACACAAACATCAAAAACGCACTCAAGAAAACATACTGTGCTCGCGATCACAACATCCTCAAAACACAACTCAATTCCAGAAATAAAATTTAAGCCATTAACACTTTTGCCGTCCCCACATTGACATATTCGTTCGGCATAATTTCATGGACAAACACTGAACTCGAAGCACTACAACGCACAACACGCACTACATTCACGAAACATAACATGCACCACCCCAAGTCCGCTACGGAAAGGATCACTCTTTCCCGCAAGGAGGGAGGCCGAGGACTCATCAATCTCATCACCCTACACGAAAAACAAGTACACACACTTATTGAACACTTCCACCAAAGAGCACAACACTCCTCACTCCACTCAGCCATTGTCAAGGCTGACACACACTTCACACCCCTGGAACTCGCAAACCCTTCTCTAACACTCACCACTCCCGACACCCACACACAGTAGCTGCGTGAATCATGGGCTCGTAAGGAACTCCATGGCAGACATCGCCACGAACTCAGCCAACCTCATGTCGACATGGAAGCGTCGAACAGATGGCTGACGAGTGGTGAGCTGTTTGGGGAGACCGAAGGGTTCATGATCGCGATACAGGACCAAGTCATCCCCACACGCAACTACAAGAAACACATTCTACACAACGCAAACACACACGACGACAGATGCAGGAAATGCCACACTACACATGAGACGATCGACCACATAATATCCGGCTGTCCCCTTCTGTCCCAAACAGACTACCTCCACCGACACAATCAGGTAGCGTCGATCGTTCATCAACAGCTAGCACACAAACACTCGCTTATTAAGAACACGGTCCCATACTACAAGTACACACCACAAAGCATACTAGAGTCACCCTCACATAAGCTGTACTGGGACCGCCCCATTCACACAGACAAAACTATACATCACAACAGACCTGACATTACACTTGTTGATAAGGTCAACAAACAGACCTATCTCATTGATATTGCAGTTCCCATCAGCAAGAACATGCAGAAAACTCACGCTGACAAGATAAGTAAATACACAGACCTAGCACACGAGCTCCAGAAGCAGTGGAGTCCGGATCGAGTACGTGTTGTACCCATCATACTGTCCGCTACTGGTCTGGTGCCTCACACATTGCATCACAGCCTCAGCACACTAGGACTTCATAAAAACACTTATGCACAACTCCAGAAGGCTGTGGTACTCAACACTACACGCATAGAAATTTATGGACACAAGCACACAACCCTAACTATTCTTCCAAACTTTTTTTTTTGTTTTGTTTTGTTTTATACACTTGGCAATTTGTGCTTTGATACTTGACCCGCCATATTGTCTTAGCTGGGGAAACCCATGGTTTGAAACTTTTTCATAATAATAATAATAAAGATATAATATCATTCATGTAGCTCTGTTTGTTTCTTGTTCTGTGCAGTTGCCACAGTATCAAAGGAAAAATGTGTACTGGTAGCTAGTCTCCACGTCGTTCTGATAATATTCCACCTGTTCTCAATATTTTACGCTGTTTTGTTGCTTGCTTCAGTTAATGGTAGCAAAGCATAGTGCTAATGAAAGGATTTAATAAACACTCTGTAGCACCAACATATTCTGATGAGATAGATAAGATTCCTGCATCTGGAAGGCAGATAATTCAGTGTATATGCTACATTGTAATTACACATGAATGTTTTGTTAAAGCAAAAAAAAACGTTGCATAATATGTAATGATGAATGAAAGAAACGATACACAATGATGTTTTAATGGTAATGGATAACGAAAGTTTATAGTGAAGAGGGTTTGCGGGAATTCAACTCGATTTGGTTTATTGGCTGCGGTTTCCACCTTCATTGTCATCACCTCTGTAGTCTAAACCACAAATTGGACAGGCATGAGTCATTTCTTATTGGCACCCTCGTGACTTGTACAGGTGAGAAAAATAGGAGTTAGGGTCTGCGGTAACTTCCTCTCTAAAGGATGAAAACGAAATATCCTTGGGCTCGTTTTGGTTTCGGGTAAAAAAAAACACCATGTTTTTTGCCTTATTATGTTAATCATTTTTTTTTGAGACTCATAGTTAGAGGCAAATAAGCTACAAAGGGAATTATTATTAGGGAATGTAGGCTGATGCATGAAGTTGCTAGTTGAACTGAAGATTTAAAAACAAAGAAAATATTACTATTACAAGAAATAATTATTACATTATTTTGCAAAGAAATTTAACTAATTTAATATTATAAGAAAAAATTATTATATTTATTTACAAAGAAATTTAACACTTTTTTTCCAGCAAATATCAATCTGTACTTTTTATTTCTTTTCCTCCATTTAATCATTTGTTATTATTTTATCAGTAATTCAGTTTCAATTCTTAGGTTGGATTAGAAAATAAAATTAACGAAAAAATTCTCTATTTCAATCAATATATTGGAAGAAGAAGAGGAAGAAGAAGTTTTAATTGAGTGCACCACTGCAAAACGAGTACAACACTATATATACAAGAAAGAGATGAAAAAATTACAAAAGTATAACATATTAAACAGAAGTGCTAAAACAAACAATAAAAATTATAATGTTACTCCGAGAAATACAAGGTATAAATTTTGAACATTACAGATATCAATTGATTTTTTTTTTTTTTTACTTATTTATTTACAGTTATATGATTATCAATAAAAGTTATTTTTTTTTCATCACAATGTTAACAAAATCTTTGAAATAATTATATATTGGGTTCTGCACAAGTAAGCTTATATCACACGGCCATATAATATCATGACATAATAAATTTAGAAGTAATATTTGTCTCTCATCATCAAATTTTATACAATTAAAAAGGACATGCTCAATTGTATCTAATTCTCCACATTCACAAAAGGCACTATTTGAAAGATTAAATTTGGCTAGGTAAGCATTAAAATTTCCATGTCCTGTAAGAATTTGACTCATAGCAAAATTAAAATTATCTATAGGTGAAGTAAAGGAGTGATAAATAGTTGGGAAGAATTTTTTAGTTGAAAGATCCTTGGTGGATTGTTTCCATCTCTCATTCCATTTCTCATATAGTAATGACTGAACATTGGACAAAGCAAGTTTAGTGGGGAATGGCTGATAAGTAATTTCCAAGTTGTTATCTGTAACTGCAATTTATGCTTCTTTATCAGCTTTTTCATTCCCTTCATATCCCAAATGTCCTGGGACATAGTAAAAGATTATATTATTATCATCTATAGAGAGTAATTTATGAATTTCTTGTACAACTTTTAGCTTACTGTTTATATTTAGTAGTGTCTGAAGAGAAGATTTTGAGTCACTAAACAGATTAATTTTAAGAGGTTTTTTTTTTGTAACTTTGTGGACCATTCGACAGCAAATTTAATTGCAGACAGTTCCGCTTGGAATATAGAGGTGTAATAAGGGAATTTGTATCTAAAACAATACTCTATGGAAGTTGGATACTTGTGTATTATTATTACTACACTAGCATCAACTCCCATATTAGATTTACTCCCATCAGTAAAGATATTAATATCTGCATTATATGTATTTGGATCTAAACCATCCAATACTACATTTGGTACTGATCGTAATGGTGGAAAGATATTATTAGTCATAGCAGTTTCTCTGGGAATCATGTTAATGCCTGTTTCCCAAATTAGTTCTTGGTGAGCATCTTTTATATTTCCTGTTTTTAAAAAGAAATCAATGACTTTATATTGGACTGCCAAAGGGAGAGGTTGGAGTCTTATAATAACCAAAAGTGCTATATTCACTAAAACAATAAATACCATCGGACTCACTAGATTCAAGATATTTTTTCATAGTACAGAATTATATAATAACTTGATTTTTAGAAACTTAAATTGTTGTTATTATGATTATTATTTTATTATGAATGTTTAGTTCTTTTTGTAATCCAAATAAATATATATAAGAAGAAGAATTTCTTGTCCTCGATTATCACATGAAGAACTCTCTCGCTATGAGAGTGGAATTTAAGTAGGCGTTATTTTGAAATCTTAGTAGTATTTGGTTATTAGAAAATAATGAAGAAGAATGTTAAAGAAGAAAATTCAACATTTCATTACGTAATTAATCACAATAGACAAATTGATTTAGCATTTATTTGATAAAATTTCAAACAAAATACGATGCCAAAAAAATCCATGGGTAACTTTTAGAATAGCTTTGAACTCGAACTATTTCAGGTGGCGGACTTATTCAGAATATTGGACTCCTACACCTTATTTATGAACAAAATATATATATAAAGATTTAAGAAATGCAATCCGTCATTGAAATTATTTTGTAAATGATGGAAATGAGTTTTTATAAATCAAACAATAAGCCGACACACCTGCTTATTTTAAATAGTATATTAAAAAAATAACTTAAAAAAAAATACAACGACCAAGGTTTCAGTCACTATAGCGTGACTATTATCAAGTAAATTTGAATTATAATGTATCAATGTTTTATACAGAAATAATCATTCAAAATACAGCGTGTTGCGTCATATGACGTGATCAGTCTTGATTTACATATCTTCACAATCTGAAACCTCCTAGAGTTGGAAAGTTGACTCTGCCTTGCCATCATCACCTTGCCTCATACTGTTGTTGTGATGAGGCAACAGGGTAACAGTGTGTTCCTTCACAATAGTTCCAAGGAGGAGAAAGGAAGAGAAATAGAGAAAAAAAAATGCCTCATCACAACAACAGCACGAGGCAAGGTGATGATCGCAATGCAGGTTCAACTTTCCAACACTAGGAGGTTTCAGATTGTGAAGATATGTAAATCAAATCTGATCACGTCATATGACGAAACACGCTGTATTTTGAATGATTCTTTCTGTATAAAACATTGATACATTGTAATTCAAATTTACTTGATAATAGTGACGCTATAGTGACTGAAACCTTGGTCGTTGTATTTTTTTTTTAATTATTTTTTTAATATACTATTTAAATTAAGCAGGTGTGTCGGCTTGGTGCTTGATTTATAAAGATATGAACAGCACACGTAAAAGTTTCACGGATGGAAATGAGTTTGTAGAGGTATATTCAAATACATCTTTGAATATATATTTAACATATTGAGCATTTTTGAGTGCATTAGAAGAAAATGATGATCAGTACAAAGATTATTAATAGTAATTAAAATGCATTCAATTCAAGTAAATTTATCATCAGAAATACAGATTTCATTTAGATTTTAAATTAAAACTGCTTAAAGAGATAATTAAAGTAACACACTTAGCACTGAGATATAGTTGAGGAGGAGACTTAAAAGTTTTCAGAAATATATTTTTCATGCTTGAATAAATAACACATTATTTCCAAAGGACTCGTCCAAATTATTCCAGAGATGGTAGATCTTATTTTATTAATAGCTGAGAATAAACTGTTACAACGAAACTGAATTCGGATATTAGTTTTAGTGTAAGATAGGTTCAAAACATAATTGTCAGAGACATCGGGAAATGTTAGTGATGGGCTTCACATATTGAAAAAATAGGACTCTTCTTAATTTAGATTAATAATTTTCTAATATCTTCTGATTAAAAAAATATACAATTTTGAACAAGCCTTGTCCTCTGTCTGTTCGTTCGTCTTTGATCGAAGAAATAAAAATAAAAATAAAAATTATAAAATTTATAAAATTATTAAATTTATAAAATTATAAAAATAAATTATAAAAATAAAAAAAATATTTTCTCAATTATTAATAGTTACCAGAGTAAGTAAGTAAGTTTATTTAACTTCAATCGGGGTTTTACCCTTTACAAGTTATATGATTCCAAAGCTGTTAGACTATTATTTTACATTATAAAATTTTTTAGTTTTTAATTACAACAATATAAGTTAATCCTAAATTAAATTTGATTTTAACTTTATCCTCCCAATCAGAATAAGTAATTAACAATATAAATGTAAATATATCCAAATAAATAATATCAATCCTAAGAGAGGAGAAAACACACACAAAAAAAAAAATCTATATACAAAGTACACACATACACAATTTCATTAATCGAACAAAGCAGCACCATAAATAAACAAAAATATAACTATTTTACACATATACAATTCCTTAATGGCAAATTAAAAGAAGTTTATAAAAAAAATAAAAAAAACCTACATTTCTAATCAATTCAATTGCAACTATACTAATTCCATTTTTTTCCCTTTCTCAATAAATATTATCATGAATTTACATAATTTTTTATTTACATATTGAGAGGACAAAATTTTATACCACCAACTTCTTCTATCCTTAACATTCTTAATTTCCAATCTTTCTCTTTCTTCCGTCAATTTCTCGCAATCAAAAATGACATGTTCCCAACCCTCTATTACTTTGCAACCCAACCTACAAAATTTATCTTCTGTTTTTTTCCAGTATTTGCTTTTCCTCCATTAGCATCCCATTCTTAATTTAATATATACTTCTTTTATATACTTACAGTATTTTTAACTTTTGTACAAATGTAGTAAGAACCATTTATTTGCCAATTTAAAAATTTGAAATATTCATTATATGCTGAATTTTGTATTTTATTATATATTTTTTGCAAAGTTATTTCGCCAATTCTCTTTATAATATTTACTTTATTGGATGCCCAGTAATCGGCTTCTAAAGCTCTCTCCCATTCTACTACCCCTCCCGCTTCAATAAATATTTCATTAATTTTTTGTGTCCAATTATTTAATTTTCCAATTTTAGCTTTCGAAACCATATCTTCCCAACATATTCTCGGCAGTCTTGTTATATTTAAATTTATTATTTTTTCCAAACATGTAAATGCTCTTTTTAGCAAATCTAGACGAAGAGGAAACATACCTAATTCCGCATTAATAATATATCCTGGGACATCTCTATCCATCGACCAAACAACTTTCATAAACAAATTTTGTATAGATTCAAATTCTTCTCTAATTAACCATCCATCAATTTCCATTCCATAACTTACTATACTTTTTATCATTGTTTTAAATAAAAATCTAATTTTATTCCAATCCTCTAATTTTGATCTTTTTATTAATTTAATTACTTCCCACGCCGCTGCAACACCTTTCTCTTTTCTACATTTCACGTTTTCATTTATACTGTTTTGTGTTTTAAAAAACCTTCCTAAGTATTGATAACTATTTGTAATTAAAATTTCTTCATTATCCCAGTGCCACTTTTCATTTTTTGCTCTTTTTCCTCCTCTCCTAAAAATAATAATTTTTGTTTTCTTTAAATTTATTGTTAGTTAATTAACTTTTGTGAATTCCTTAAGTATCTTAATCATCTTATCTAATTCTGCTTTTGTTTCCGCCATTAACACCAAATCGTCCGCATACAATAAGCTATAAATTTTTTCTTTTCCTATCTTAGTTCCACCCCATCCTTCTTCTCTTAATTTTAGTTCTAGATTATTAATCAAAATTATAAATAAAACGGGACTTAGGCCACAACCCTGTCGTACACCTTTATTAAATTTAATTTTTTCTTTTCCATTCCCAATTGTAACTATAATTTCCTCATAGATATTCCTAATTATTCTCAAAACTTTACCCTTTATTCCTATTTCCTCCAAACATTTTAGTAATATCGTTCTGTCTATGGAATCAAATGCCGTTTTAAAGTCTACAAATAGTGCATACAATTTATTTCTTTTTTCCATTAACCTTGTAGTGATACATGTATTTAGAACGAACATATTGTGTATTGTCGAATAACCTTTCCTGAATCCTGCTTGATTTTCTACAATCAAAGTTTTTTCTTCTAACCATTTTTCTATTTTACCTCTTAAAATTTCTCCAAATATCTTAAAATATATATTTAATAATGTAATTCCTCTATAGTTATTTGGGTCGAATTTATTTCCCGATTTATAAATAGGGATAATTTTTCCAGTTCTCCAATTATCCGGGATTTTTTCGGCCTTCCAAATCCGATTCATGCAGCTTAAAAATACTTTAATCCCTTCTGTAGGCAAATTCTTAATATAATCATTTTTTATTCAATCAGGGCCGGCAGCTTTGTTCATTTTTAAGCGTTTCAAAACTGACATTAATTCTGTGAGATTGACTTCTTCATTAAATAGTTCTATTTCCTCATCAATCTTCAGTAACCTATTTTCAATTTCTTTTTCCTTTCCTTTTTCAATTTTGTTACTTTTCTCAGTCTTCGGAACTCTAACCCCCCTCCAATAATGTGATAAAATGATCCTCCAATACATCATCATCTACTTCTTTTTTATAATCATAATTTCTTACTTTACCTCTGTATTTCTTAATCATGTCCCAAAATTCCTTACCCGTATTAATCCTATCAAAATTTTCTTTTATGTTTTCCTCCCATAATTCTTTTTTCTCTTTGCACATTTTTTTAAATTGTTTTTTTCAATGCTATATATTTTTTTCTTTCCTCTATTGTATTTTCATTCTTCAAATTTTTTAACTGTTCTTTTACCTTCCTTTTTAAATCTTTAAGTTCTTTATCACGCCATCCCTTTTCTTCTATATTTTCTTTCTTTTCTCTTATACTATATACCCCCTCTTTTAATAATTTTGTAAAGCTTTCATCAAATGCATTTATTTCATGAATAGAATTTAAATCGTTTAATTTTTCTGAAATTACCTGTTTATATTTATTTATATTTTCCCCTATTAAACTCACTTCCCATATATATTTCTTTGTTATATTCTCAGCTATATTTTTTCTACTTACCCTATTTCTTATTGAGATTGGCAGATGATCTGATATCCAACAATCCCCTATTTCAAAATAAATATCATTTTGTAAGAATTTTTCGTTAACAAAGCAAAGGTCGATCACTGAGCATCCTGTATTACCAATATAAGTCCAGTTTCCTACATTATTGTTTTCATAGTTTCCATTTAAAATTTCTAAATTATTTTCTCTTGCCCATTCCATAAGTAATTTTCCCTCTTTATTACACACCTTATCCAAAGAGTTTCTATCTTCAAATAATAATTCGGCCTCAAAATTAGAATTAATACATTTACAATTTAAATTACCTACTCGCACATTCATGTCCCCTATAACAATTATATTTACATCATTTTTTAAATCCTCTATAATGTTTTCATTTAATTTATGTAATAATCTATTTATATCTTTATTATAAATTGCAATAAACTTATAGGGGTCTTTTCGACTCACAATATTTACAATAATACAATCCTCATAAATCTTTTGCGACACAAATTTAATACTGTTGCTCTTATTTATTCCTAAACTAATGCCCCCACTTGGTCTTCCAAATTTACTTTGTTCATCTGCTAATTTATGACTCCATTCATATCTATTACTTAAACCAATATTTTCAATATTTTCAGCTTTTAACAACCATGTTTCAATTAAAATTATTACATCGAAGTCATTTAACACTTTCCTTAAATCACTATTATCCTTATTCATTAAACC